>AWOL01S0005484.1:83162-96793 GCA_000715115.1 Nicotiana otophora | reverse complement strand
TCTGCCTCTGTTGTAGACAAAGCAACTGTTGACTGCAAAGTAGACTTCCAACTAACTGGTGCCTTTGCAAAAGTAAACACATAACCAGTAGTTGACCTTCGTTTGTCCAGATCACCCGCAAAATCTGAGTCATAATATCCAACTACAGACCGATTGCCTTCCTGCTCAAAAACTAACCCAACATCTGCAGTACTATGAATATACTGTAGAATCCATTTCACAGCTTANTGTCTTAATCCTAAACATTAGGCCTCCTTTTATAGGGTGAAATTCCCATTCAAAATTGTCATCCGCCGATGTGGCACTTTTGACAATTTCAACAGTAACATGATCCTTGAATCTAAAAATTCTTCACCTTTTTAATTTTATTCACAATTAACTCCTTGGCTTTCTACTTCGATCTAAGGAGAATAACTGATTAATTAGCTGGCTCTTTGCTGCAGTATGTGTACAAGAAGGATAAACGGTGCAAGAGGTTTGAGATACATGATTTTAACTGCTCCTCGGTACATTTGAAGACCATCAAGTTCATTAACATGGTTGGACCATTAAGTGAAAATAAGTCCGTACTACTGTTGATAAAGTATTTGCTTGAAAATGCAACAGTGCTAGAAAAGTTCATCATTGCTGGCAGATGCAAAAGGGAGTCATGTGTCTCGGAATTATGTTAAAATGGAACAGAAACTCCTGAGTTTTCCGAGATCCTCTCCTCATGTTTCGGTTCTCTTTTCTTATGGCCCCTCTTTGTATTGATCGCAACATACTTAACAGCAGTAACTTTATGTTTGAAACTGGTTTTTAGCGGATAGACAAAATTAGGATTGCACTAGTCAGAATCGAAGGAATTGTAATAGTTCTTCATGTGCAAGTAAAAGTGTGTTTATTCTCTGATCGCCATGCGAGAAAAACAAAAAGGCAACCCGGTGTACGAAGCTCCCGCTATGCGCGGGGTCCGGGGAAGGGCCGGATCACAAGGGTCTCTTGTACGCAGTCTTACCCTGTATTTCTGCAAGAGGTTGTTTCTACGGCTCGAACCCGTAACCTCTTGGGCACATGGCAACAACTTTATCAGTTACGCCAAGGCTCCCCTTCTAAGGCTCCCCTTCTGATCGACATGCAAGAAAGCTTGCTCTAAATATTTTGTTATTATTATTCATATTGCTGAGTTGATCGTTTTTATACTACGAAAATTTAATTGGTGGATAAATACTTATGGACTTGGACAGTGAACCTTAGGAAGGAAGCACAGCAGTGGAACCTATTCCCAGCATGTATGCTGTGGCCTGTGGGTATTACATTAGGATAGAAATAGCAAGTCTTTTGAAGAAAAAGCAAATGCCAACCGTAACTGAAAAATAAGTGTTTGAATTTGCTTGCCTATGGTGTAAACTGAAAAATCCATTGCTGTGATAGACTTCACATTCAGGAGTTAGCTGTATATAGTTTTTGTACTCACAGGCAGGGGCGAAGCGACATGTCTTATAGGGTGGTCTAACTGACCACTTTTTGTCGAAAAATTACGCTGCGTATATAGGTAAAATATTAAGTTTTAGAAGTATATAACATATATTGAATACTCTTTGTCGGAGAAGTTTTTACTTCTTTCAAGTTTGAACACCCTTGAAAATTTTTTTGGCTTCGCCGCTGCTCATAGGTATGGTCTTTGATAGTCATCCCTTTTGTACATAATACTTACAAGTCCATAAAAGTTAAACTTCATCACCCGTAAAAGTGTGTTTATTCTCTGACAGCTGTTTATTCTCTGATCGCCATGCGAGAAAAAAAGGCAACTCGGTGCACTAAGTTCCCGCTATGCATGGGGCCTGGGGAAAGGCCGGACCACAAGGGTCTCTTGTATGCAACCTTACCCAGCATTTCCGCAAGAGCATGTTTTCACGGCTTGAATCCGTGACCTCCTGGTCACATGATAGCAACTTTACCAGTTACGCCAAGACTCCCTTCTGATTGCCATGCGAGAAAGCTTGCTCTAAATATTTTGTTATTACTATTCATATTGCTGAGTTGATCGTTTTTATACTATGAAAATTTAATTGGTGGATAAATATTTATGGACTTGGACAGTGAAAGACCTTAGGAAGGAAGCACAGCAATGGAACCTATTCCCAGCATGTGTGCTGTGGGTATTACAAAAGGATAGAAATTGCAAGTCTTTTGAAGGAAAAACAGAGGCCAACCGTAACTGAGAAATAAGTGTTTGAATTTGTTTGCCTTATGATGTAAACTGAAAAGTCTCTTGAGTTAGTTGTATATAGTTTTTGTAATCACAGCAGGGGCGAAGCGACATGTCTTATAGGGTGGTCTAACTAACCACTCTTCGTTAGAAAATTACACTGCGTATATAAATAAAATATTAAGTTTTAGAGGTATACGATATGTATTAAACACTCTTTGTCGGAAAATGTTTTCACTTCTTTCAAGTTTGAACATCCTTTAGAAAATTTCTGGTTTCGCCATTGCTGTCACAGGCATGGCCTTTGATAGCCATCCCTTTTGTACATCATACTCTCCATGTCCATAAGGTAAAAGTTAAACTTCACCACCCTCAAGTAAACTTATTGAACTTTATTTATTATAACAGTAACGTAACAAAATCTTTTTTGTCACATTAAAATATTTGACTAGGTGTGAATTATTTAGAAAATGCAAATGATTGGAAGGTCAAATTTTCAGCACTTGGTTATGGCACCTCACTGTCACTGTTATTTATGTGCCATTCTGTAAATTCCACGTCAGAAAAATTTATCAGAGATTTCATAGTGTAAAAAATTTGAGTACACATAATGCAGCAATCGCCGGATTATCAAATGCACCATTTGGCTAGAGATATCAAAAAATATCACACTAAGTTTTTGGGAAATTTATATATTATTTTACGTGGGTCAAATGTGGAATGCAAATATGCATCTCTAGAGTAATAATTCTTGTATAACAATAATCTCTTCATTATTAATCTCCGCTGAACAATGTTTTTCTATTATTAATCACCGCGTAACTATTATTTCTTTATTAATCACTATAAATAATCTTTGCTTTATGATTCCCTTGTAATTAATATGAGCTAAACAAACCCTAATTATACTTAAACGGGAAGTTTCATAATATACTTATTTGTAAGACGCACATTCATGATATACCTAAGTTTTGAAATTACATCAAATATCCCAAAAATATTACACTCTATGCCTCCAAATCTTCCCACATATTCTGAAATATAGCACAAGATTCTAATTTGGAATACAATCCAAATCAAACATACCATATTATTCTAATGAAGAATACAATTTTCAAACCAAATATACCATAATATTCTAATTTGGAATAAAATATTCAAACTAAACATACCACAACGTTCTAATTTGAAATACAATATCCATCAAAACCAAACATACCATAATATTCTAATTTAGAAAATAGTATTCAAACCAAACATACTACAATATTCTAATTTAGAATATAGTATTCAGAGGAAACATATTACGACATTCTAATTTGGAATACAAAATTCAAACCAAATATTTACAACTTGTTTGGATGGTTGTTACCTATTGTATTGTATTGTATTGTTACTTTTAAATACAAGATTTGTTTTGATTCTTACTTAAATTCTATTGTGTCGTATCGTTAAATCCGTCGTTACGTAACGACGAATTTGCTGTGATGGCGTTGTTACCTTGCTTTTTTCTCTCATTTTGCCCTTCCTTATTATTAAATAAATATATTATTTTTTATCCTACTTCTTTATATAATAATTGTACTTCATATCCTATTTTTTCTTAATAATATTGCAAGTTTATTCTTCATAGTGTGACTTCACGAAATGACGAAAAATAATACAATATATCCAAACGTTGTATTCATCAAATAATATAATACGATGCAGCACGATACAATATGATACATTATGAAATACAATAGGTATACCGGATCAAATAAATTTATAAAGTAGGTATACAATATAAAATAAATATTTTAATTGTATAAGGCAAATTTCCCCTTTACTCTTCAAAATTCAAACAACAAAGCTCACTCGAAATGCAGACAAAATCATGGCGAGAGGATCAGTTTGTAAATAACAGAAGTTAGAGTCCCTTATTATTATTCTAGAAAGTTTGATTGTTAGTTAGTTAGTTAGTTAGTTAGTTAGTGGAGTTGTATATAACAACCTGTACGTCACTATTTGCTAATGTAACAGTGAAATTTCCCAAATTGCTTTTCTGCTTCACTCCTCTTCTCCATTTCCATGGCTGATTCTAAGAGAGGAGATCGAGACCGACTCAGTAATTTGCCCGACGAAATTCTAATTCACATCCTCTCTATGTTGCCGAAAAGTAAAGCAGTTGTGAGAACGAGTGTATTATCTAAACGATGGCAGTTTCTGTGGAAATCAGTTCCAGTATCACTCTATTTTGTCCTCCCTGGGCATGAAGAAAAGAAGGCTACTGATTTCGTGGCTTCTACCCATAGGGAGCTTCATTATTGGAGGTATTGCCGGAAAATCCGAAAACTCGAGGTCATTTTCAGTTTCGGCTTTGAGTTTTTTGCTAAAGATGTTGATTTTTGGGTTAATGTTGAAGATTTTAAACTTGAATATTGCTTAGGATATGAATTGCCTCAAATTGCATATAAGAATACCTCTTTGAAAAAATTGGGTTTACAATACTGCACATTGAACCCTACTGGTAGTGTGAACTGGAGTAGTCTACTTTCTCTTTCATTTGGGAATGTGGAATTGAAGGACGATGCCATGGAAAAAGTATTATTAGGTTGCCCTGACTTGGAGTGCTTGGAATTGGATGATGTTGAGGGCATTCATCCTTTGGAAATCAGCAATTTGAAGCTGAGAAAGTTAATCATAAAAAACTGCGAAAATGAGGAAAGTGTCCCTTGGCTCGAAATATTAGCCCCAAATGTTCAAAATTTGCAACTTCTGGGGGTGTGCGGTGAGATACGCTTGCGGCAGAGCAATGTGGATTCACTTGTCACTGCAGTCCTTGATTTAAAGATCGAATTTGGAGAAGGAGTCATACCGGAGGAGAAGGCATATAGCTGTTTGAAGAAACTTCTTCACAGCGTTGCTCATGTCGAGAATCTTGAATTAGGTCCCTGGTGCATCGAGGTTTACTCATACTCTTCATTATCCAATTTCAGATTCTTTTCCTGATTTGAGATTTTTTATTTGCTATTAAATTTATAAATTTGGTAACATTAATAGTGCCAGTATTTAGGATAATCTGAGAACTTAGTTGGTAAATACTAGATAATTATATTCTTACGGCCAATCTAGTTGGACAGTTGCAGATCTTTTGGATAAAATTTTGGATGATGAACGCTGAGAATAAAGAGTTTGCAATGGACTGAGGAACATATAAAATTCGGATTGCTTTACATTGATCATACTCCTTAAGTCATGTGAATGGGTTTTTCAAAGTGTTTAAAAGTCTATCTTTGGATCTCTAAACCAACCTTGAACAGCTTGATGTGGCAAAATGCAGTCGTATAATCCAAACTATTTTTACGAATTATTCAACAATTTTCATCTCATTTATTAAGTATGTAGCATTATCTTTCTGTTGACATATTCTGGTTTATCTATTTGGTTTATAAGTGCCTGTCCATACTGGAGTTGAAAGGGTGGAAGTCTCCACCATCAAGCCGGAAATTCTTAAAACTTGATGCAGCCTTAGAACAGTTGGACTTACCTGGAGTTTGCAGCTTTCTACAGAGTTCATTGGATCTTGAGACATTGGTCATTGACTGGTACAATCAGAAAGGAAGAGTAAGCTTCCTTTATACATTTATTTTCTAACTCCATGTTCTTAACATCAAACAACTATTAATGGAAGAAGAAGACGATATTTATCAACATATTTCTGATCTTACATTACACTAGGAAAGAAATCATAATACTTATTAAAAACCCATCTTAGTGGTATATTTCATAGATAATGCTAAAAGGTTACAAAGAGGGAATTTGACTGCACTGCCTCTACAAAGAATAGGTAAGATTCAAACTGTTTCAACCCTCAAGTAACGTGAAGATTACGAAGGTTCATCTTTGACAAAAGTGTAGGAGATAAGCCTATAATGTGTAAGCAAAAAAGAGTGTTTCTGTATTGGTGGAGTCCTATTTTCAATGTGAAACATAACTAGCCTAAGTACTTGATGAGCTATGCAATAGCTTATAACTTGGGGAGACTTGCTCCCTGTGCATTGTTTCCATAAGAACTGAAAAAGAGAAAAGTGAGAGGAGTATTGTCAAGTAACATGTGACCTCAAAGAAAATCTAACAGGGAAGTTCATCTTTTTGCATTACTGGAGGTAAGCTTTGGGCTTTCTTTCAAATTCTTAAGGAAGGGAGCTTCCACTTGTCAACCCTTAAATGCCCTCTAGCTTCTCTAGGTAGTGAGTCAAAGCTGTAAAATTTCTTCTCTGTGTCTAATAGGTGACTGTATCCAGCTATAGAATCAGCCACACCATTGGCCTCTCTATAACATTGTGTCATCTCGACTAATGAATCAACTCTTTCATAAGATTGTAGTGTCAAGAAGGTTTTGCAACTCGCTTGACAGCATTCACAATAAGTAAAGAGTCGGCTTCCTCCCAAATGTTTCTAATACAATGCTCAAGAAACCATTTAAACCCTTAGAAATATGAAAATGCTTCAAGCATATTGTTTGTTCCATGGCCTGGTGGGTGCATCTGCCATAATAATATCACCATCACCAGAAGAGTTCCTTACTACGCTACCTGGTCCCCATTGTTCTTGTCTGGAATGCCATCAGTGTCTAGTTTTACCTATCCTAAATCAGGTTTGCACCATTTTATAGTATTGCTTGTACGTCGATGTGAGAATTTCTCAATATGTCCAGAGAAATTTCCCCAGGGAATGCGTAGTTTATATTCTAGAAATTTCTTTCCAATGCTGATGTGCGAGGATTTCAGAATCTGCTTTTTAGTCTTGAAGTTGATGGTTTCTCTTTGCTAAATCTGCTGCAGCAGCGGGCTTATTTTTCTAGTTTTGTGTAAGACACTAAGGAACTTTTTTGTTCTTTCATTTATTTCCTCAAGAAAATAGTTCAGCATGAGTTGCTTTCACAGAAATTTCATGTTGTCACTATCAAGATTGATTCTATGAGTAAAGCCAGTTCTACAGTCAACTTTTTTATAGTTGTAGGAAAAAGATGTTTAATAAGGGGATTGTACTCACCTTCCTACGATCGAGGAGACAAACCATATGCTTCAGTGAAGCTTTTAAACACTTTTTGTTGTTTGCGTGTAGCACTTTGTAACATTTGATTAGCACTTGATGTGTTTTCCGTAACCCTTTCATTTTATCCACAATCAAACCCTTGGCTTTCTTTAACCCTTTCATTTAAAGAATGTGGATTCTTTTCTGCAGTATCATCTGTTGAAGTACCCAAATGAGGATGAACAGAGTAGGAGGTTTGAGATGCATAATTTTAACTCCTCATTGTTACATCTGAAGACCATCAAGATCAACTTTTATGGACCACTAAGTGAAAATAGGTCTGTACAGCCATTGGTGAAATATTTGCTCAAGCATGCAATCGTGCTAGAAAAGTTCGTCATTGCTGCCAGATACAGAGGGGGTGATGTGTCTCGGGATTATGTTAATATGGAACAGGAGTTCCTAAGCTTTCCAAGATCCTCTCCACATGCTTCAATTGTCTTTTCGTACTGATTTGGCCCCTATTGTATGAATCAATTGCAACATACTTAAAAACTGTTAGTGTTGTTTTCAACTGGTTTTGTAACTGATGGACAAGGTTAGTATTGACTTGTCAGTATCCTAGGAGTTGGTATAGTTCTTCATGTCTGAGTGAGAATGCATTTATTCTCTGTTCATCATGTAAGAAAGTTTGCTCTAAATGTTTGATTTCTATTCATATTGCTGAAAATTTAAGGTTGAAAATCATTTTGCAAGAACAGTATTTCAAGATTCACACTGTGTCCAAGGACTTGTTTCATTTAATTAGTGGAAAAAAATATATCTGGACTTGGACAGTGAATGACCTTAGGAAGGAAGCAAAGCAGTGGAACCTATTCCCAGCATGTATGCTGTGGGTATTACAAAAGGAAAGAAATAGCAGGTGTTTTGAAGGAAATGCAGAAGCCGCCGTGACTGAAAAACAAGTGTTTGAATTCACTTGCCTTTTGGTGTAAACTGAAAAGTCTGTTTCTCTGATAGACTTTGCATTCGGGAGTAGCCTGATCTTTACATAGTTTTTGTGCTCACCGGCATGGTCTTCGTGCTCGGCCAGTTATTTTCATAAACTTAAATTTTTTCTTTACTTGTAGAAAAGAAGAAAACATTATGCTAATTAGGTAATTAAGTGGTCCGAAAGGGACCATTGATCAACAAATACATAAATATAGTTGATGTTTAATGTGGCATCAATTTTTTCACCATTTCCTTGTTTTTGTGTGTTACTCCTGATTGTTAATATCTGATGCTACTTTTCTCCCCTCTCTTTCTTCTTCTTCTTCTTCTTCTTCCCTTTTCTTCCTTTCCACCTTCTCTTGAGCCGAGGGTCTATCGGAAACAGTCTCTCTACCTCCTCAGGTAGGGGTAAGGTTTGCATACACATTACCCTCCCTAAACCCCACTTGTAGGATTATACTGGGTATGTTGTTGTTATTGTTGTTGTTCCTTGTTTTTTTTTTGTGCGTGTGTGAGAGAGAGAGACGGTGTTTCAAGTGATCATCTGGAGTCTCTAAGCTCTGCCACTCCATAAGTCAAAAATTCTTGGATGGCACTGGATGGTTAGGATTCATACTTGTATAATCCTTTTGTATGATCTGTCTATGGTAAGTGGCTTTTGGAAACATGAACAGGATACCTCGTATTTGTTTTTAATTTCTTTGCTGTAATTTTCCTTTTCAAGGACTCAGAAATGTATGCTCAAGATGAGCATGCATGTCTTGTCTTAATAGATTGTTATTGAATTGCCTCAACAATAACACTTTAACAGTTCAAATCAATGCTCACTGGGTATAGGAGGTTACAGTAACTAGACTGAGTTAAAAGACGATTTGTTTGGGTGAGAACAAATTTACTCAGACTCAGAAAAATATATGTGCATGTCTTACAGATTGTTTAATACATCCAAATACTTCCTTCTTTCTAATATTATGCTAGTTAGGTAATTAAGAGGTAGCAGCAACTGCTGCCTCTGAATTTGGAGGCAACACTTCCCTTTCATTACATTTCCAAATGGTTAACAAGACCAGAGGATAGTATTTGAATGGTTTATTCTAACATAATCTAGTCATCAGGGCGATGATAATTACATTAAACCATCATTATGGTTAGTTTAACCAGTCAATTTTGTGGCATTAAAAGAAAAAGGATGGTCTCTAAAGCGACTTCCTAGCAGCAAAGAGCAGAGGCGGACCAAGGATTTGAAAGTGGCGAGGTCACCAATGTCAAATAAAAGTTTGAGCAAATGCTGGAACCGGAATCGTACTTAAATTCAAGTCATACTCTAAATCGACCAATGCAGCTGCCTAAGATTTGAATATTAGGGTAACAGTCAAAATACATACTCCCTCGGTTTCAATTTACATGAACTTATTTCCTTTTTAGTCCGTACCAAAAAGAATAACTCATTTATATATTTGGAAACAATTTACCTTTATGTAAATTTATAGTCACAGAAAATATATATGCCTCGTTCTATATCTCAAAAGTCTTATCTTTTTTGTTAAGCTCTGTGCCCAATCAGACAGATTCACATAAATTGAAACGGATGCATGGTAAGGCTGCAAACAATAGACCTTCGTGATCCGACCCTTTCCAGAACCCCGCGCATGAGTTTAGTGCACCAGGCTGCCGAAGTTACCAGGGGACGACGACCCCCCTATCCAAAGGTAGGTTTGCCTCTGGCAAAGATCACAAATCGAACCGCTGTGCATACTGTTGCCTAGCTGACTCTTAACTTGATGTAAACTTCATTTCACTTAGATTTGATGACAGTAAAAATTGTTTACACTATCATTATACTTTTATCTTCCTTATTTCTTTTACGGTACTAGTTTAGTGTACGTGCGCCGCACGTATACCTCGCGTCAAGTAAATATATGTGCAAGAACAATGTATTTGGCTACAGGTGCTTCATCCCGATTTTGTATTTTTTTTTCTTGTCAACTTAGCATTAATATATTTGTGATAATTTTCATATATACTAACCTTGTATTACATTTGCAATTGTTGTAATTTCAAAGGAGAAATATTTAGAAAAAAATATGTAAAATTAAAGCTTTTGAATAGAAAATGAATCTAGTCATCTAAAAAATTTAGAGTTATTCTCACCATTTCAATCATATTTTATTCCCTTCTTTGATTCGTTGGCTTATTCTCATCTCAAGAAGTTTATACAACCAAAATTGGCATGATAACAATATTAAAAAAAATATCAAATATATGAATAAAGTTATAGATGAATATAAAAATACTAAGCATCATGGAGTTTAAATCAATAATTAAAGCATGGATCATAAATTAATAGGATTATGTCATCATGCCAATAAAAAATTTACAATAACTTTGAAATACATGACACATTTAAAACAATCTAAAAGACTAAAGAATTTATTCCTACGCGCTTTGCGCGTGTACCACATATTAAGAAGTTTATAACTTTAAAAAAAGTTATATAAATATCATTAAATTTTGTATGCTAAAGTGCAATTGTTAAGTGTCATTTAAAAAGTATTTTTAGAATTGGATGTTGATTAAAGAGTATATTAATTGTAAATATTAAAATAATTTATATTTAATTATAGAATTTATTATAATATTTTATATTTTGGTACATAAATTTATAGTATGAATCTTTGATTAAAAGCTAATGAATACTATTTTATACCCGGACAATTAAACATAAATTTTCACAATTTTTCCTCTATTTTTTTTATTTTTACTAAGATAATTAAATTATATAAACTAATTGGTTTTTATTTTACCACCGATTATATATTTGTAATTAAGAATAAAAAAATCGAAGGAGAGCAGATCGACACTATCTAATTTAGTTATAGCTTCCTACCAATTAATATTTTTCTTTCATTTTTTATTTAAAGATAATTAAATTATATAAAACTAATTTATTATAATTTTATACACCGAATATTCTACATCAAGTAATAGTTATGTTTTAACTTATTCTCTATGAAAATTTTCATTTTTGGTATTACTTTTATTTTATAAAATTATTATATCGCATAATTAAAATAAGGAAAGGATCTAATGCGCAACATTTAGTGAAATATCAAATAAATTTCCGAACAAGATGTATGTGTTTCCATTAGTTTTTTTATTTCTTAAAGTAGGTTGAGATTGGTATCCGTAACTTTCAAGGTATTGCGATTCAAAAGAATTTGAGACTAAATCCAACACTATATAATTTTTGTGGTGTTTATTTTAAATACAACTTAATCGTGCTTTTTGTTTGGTTTTATCATCATATAAATCTGATTTTTCCTTTTTATCTAGTTTCAATTTGTAAAATAATGTTAGTATATGAATGAATAGACTTATTAGAAAGTTCAATATATTCTAGTTTGGATCGAAGTGCTAGTATTTTACCTATGAGCCAATCATTTAAATACTAAACAAAATAAAAAATCAGTCATGCATATTATCTAATTGAATGTAACATAAACTTGAATTTTAAAATATAGCTCATAAAAGATGCTCTAGTTTTACTACCATATTAATGACGTAAAGTTTCCATGTAAACTTTACATTTTTATGTCGACATGTTACGCAGTTCATGTTTGGAAAGGAATTGTATTAGCTATAATTTTAATTGCTTTAAAAGTCTTAAATATTTAGATTTCTTATATAGTAGTATTTTAAATAAGGAAGGATTCAATATACAAAATTTTAGGTGATTATAAGATCCTAAATAAATAAGGTAAATAATCAAATGATTATTTTATCCAATGTGAACTCTATTTTAAGAGGGTAAAAAAGTCGGACGACATTTCGCTAAGGACTTTCGTATTTTTAATATAGTACTAGTTATTATGTACGCACGTTGCACGTAAATCTTTAGGCATTACTTTGATATAAAAGAACAACTAATTAAATTTAGTAATAAATTATTTACAAGATAAAATAATCATCGTTGCTTCACCGTACTCAAAGCAATTAAATATTAATTATACAAATATTATGACAAATCAAACCCCTGATTAAAGATTTTAGAGAAGTATATATTTTTAATCGCTTCTAAAAATAATAGCAGATAAATATTTGTTTGGTATATATGTGAATTATATATACAATATATATATTATATATACTATTTAACTAGTAAATATAATTATTTTTGACAAAGCGTTCAATTTTGCATTTTGCCCTGGATTAAGCATTGTATACTCCGAGATTATTTAATAAATTGCAAGAGATTTCGATTTTTGTACATTTTTCACTCAAAATAATCACCCTCTCCTTAAAATACAATAAAGATAATAGTCACAATCATGCAAGAAAAACAATTACATGTGACACCTATTAAGATGATTTTCTTAAAACATATAATGCAACATTGTTGAGAAGCTTTTTTACAATTTTTTGAACATATGTAAGAGTAATAAAATACACGATTAATCACATAAATCACATAATTGCGACGAGTTCGTACCTTTTACTTGAAAATAATATAGAAAATTGCAAAAAAGTATAGGATAATTTTGAAACTCATTTCAATCGTTTGAGTTAAAACAATTTTTAAAAATTTAGATAAATCTCCACTATTTAAATATGTACTATCGAAAATAAGCAAGAATTACGTGGACATGAAGAATAGATACATTTAAAAGAATTATATTACTCTAAAATAACATATGTATCCCTCAATAAATCAATACCTTAAATAGTACAAACATTTATTTTGTAAAAAAAATATTTATTATCTAGAATAAGGTAAATATGAAAAAGATAGATAATTTGAAAACCAAAACTTAAATTCATAAATGTGATGACCCAAAATGTCATCTTTAAATTTAATAAATAATTATATATTCTAAGATCTCGAAAAGCACTAATTATGATTCCTCGACTTGCGTGCACAGTCCGATTTTCTGAAAAACTTTTATGTGAAAAATGGACTAAAATGTGAAATGGAGCCTTAAAACTCAATTGAGTTGACTTTGGTCAACATTTTGAGCAAACGAACCCGGATCAGTGTTTTGACAGTTTCATAGGTCCGTATCGTGATTTGGGACTTGGGCGTTTGCCCGAAATTTAATTTGGAGGTCCCTAGCTCTAGTTATGACCATTTAACGGAAACTAGTAATTTAAAAGCTAAAGATTTTCAAGTTTGACCACGGGGTTGACTTTTTAATATCGGAGCTGGAATCCAATTCTGAAAATTCGAATAGCTCTGTTATGTCATTTAGGACTTGTGTGCCAAATTTGAAGTCATTCCGGATTCACTTAATATGTTTTGGCACGAGATTTGCAAATGGAAAAGTTTAAAACTCAAAGTTCGAATCAAGGTGTGAATTATAATTTTGATGTTGTTTGACGTGAATTGAAACCCCGAGTAAGTTCGTATTATGTTTGGACTTGTTGGAATATT
>AWOL01S0005484.1:58234-74805 GCA_000715115.1 Nicotiana otophora | reverse complement strand
CCCCTTATCATGCTATATTGGATTGTCATGCCAAGACAGTGACCCTAGCTATGCCGGGGTTACCTCGGTTAGAGTGGAAAGAAACTCCCGGTCATTCTGCCAGCAGGGTTATTTCTTATATTAAAGCTCGGCGTATGGTAGAGAAAGGGTGTTTAGCCTATTTGGCTTATATTCGCGATCCCAGTGCAGATGTTCCTTCTATGGACTCAGTACCAGTTGTTCGTGAATTTCCAGAAGTATTTCCTGCAGATTTGCCGGGGATGCCACCCGACAGAGATATTGACTTCTGTATTGATTTGGCTCCGGGCACTCAGTCCATTTCTATTCCACCATACCGTATGGCCCCGTCAGAGTTGAAAGAATTGAAAGAGCAGTTATAAAACTTGCTTGATCAGGGATTCATTAGACCCAGTGTCTCGCCCTGGGGTGTACCAGTATTATTTGTAAAGAAGAAAGATGGCTCTATGCATATGTGTATAGACTATCGACAGTTGAAAAAGGCCACTATCAAAAATAATATCCGCTGCCATGAATTGATGACTTATTTGATCAACTTCAGGGTGCCAAGGTATTTTCGAAGATTGATTTGAGGTATGGTTACCATCAGTTGAAGATTAGGGCATCTGATGTCCCTAAGACAGCTTTTCAGACTCGGTATGGGTATTACGGATTCCTAGTGATGTCATTTGGGTTGACAAATGCCCCAGCAGCATTTATGGATTTGATGAATCGGGTGTTCAAGCCTTATTTGGATTCTTTTGTGGTTGTAATCATTGATTATATCTTGATTTACTCCAGCAGTCGAGAGGAGCATGAGCAGCATCTTCGAAGTGTGCTTCACACTTTGAAGAATAATCAGTTATATGCCAAGTTTTTAAAATGTGAGTTTTGGTTTTACTCAGTTGCCTTTGGGGGCATGTTGTATCGGCAGAAGGCATAAAGGTGGATCCTAAGAAGATTGAGATTGTTCAGAATTGGCCTAGACCTACTTCAGTTACGGAGATCCGGAGTTTCCTGGGTTTAGCAGGTTATTATCGTCGATTCGTGGAAGAGTTTTCATCTATAGCAAACCCATTGACCAGACTGACCCAGAAAGGTGTCCCATTCAGATGGTCAGACGAGTGTGAGTTGAGTTTTCAGAAATTCAAGATTGCTTTGACTACGGTGCCAGTGTTGGTATTACCCACATGTTCAGGATTGTATATAGTATATTGTGATGCATCTCACATTGGGCTTGGTGCAGTATTAATGCAAGATGGCAGGCTGATTGCATATGCGTCGTGGCAGCTGATAGTTCATGAGAAGAATTATCATGTTCATGACTTATAACTGGCAGCCATTGTCCATGCTCTGAAGATTTGGAGGCATTACCTCTACGGTGTCTCGTGTGAGGTATTTACTGATCATTGTAGCCTTCAGTACCTGTTCAAACAAAAAGATCTTAATTCGAGACAGAGAATATGGTTGGAGTTGTTGAAAGACTATGATATCACCATTTTGTATCACCCCGGAAAGGCCAATATGGTGGCCGATGCTTTGAGTAGAAAGACTGTGAGTATGGGCAGTCTTGCGTATATTTCGATTGGTGAGAGGCCATTAGCTGTAGATATTCAGACTTTGGCTAATCAGTTTGTGAGGTTAGATGTTTCAGAACCCAGTCGGGTTCTAGCTTGCACAGTCGCTCGGTCTTCTTTATATGAGCGCATGAGAGAGAGGCAGTATGATGATCCTCATTTACTTGTCCTTAAGGACACAGTGCGGCACGGTGATGCCAAACATATTGTTGTGGGGGAAGATGGAGTCCGGCGAATGTAGGATCGTATTTGTGTGCTTAATGTTGACGGGCTTCATGAATTAATCCTTAAAGAGGCACACAGTTCCAGGTACTCTATTCATTCAGGTACCGCCAAAATGTATCAAGATTTGCGGGAACATTAGAATGAAAAAGGATATAGTTGCTTATGTAGCTCGGTATCTGAACTGTCAGCAAGTTAAGTACGAGCATCAGATACTTGGTGGTTTGCTTCAGAAGTTAGAAATTCCTGAGTGGAAGTGGGAGCGTATCACTATGGATTTTGTTGTTGGGCTCCCATGGACTCAGAGAAAATTTGACGCAGTTTGGGTCATTGTGGACAGGTTAACCAAGTCAGCACATTTCATTCTAGTGGCAGTCACCTATTCTTCAAAGCGGTTAGCTAAAATTTACATCCGTGAGATTGTCCGCCTTTATGGTGTGCCCATATCTATTATTTTAGATCGAGGTACGCAGTTTACCTCACACTTTTGGAGGGCTGTATAGCGTGAGTTAGGCACGCGGGTGGAGTTGAGTACATCATTTCATCCACAGACAGACGGACAGTCAGAGCGCACTATTCAGATATTGGAAGATATGCTCTGTGCTTGTGTTATAGAGTTTGGAGGTTCTTGGGATCATTTCTTGCCACTTGCAGAGTTTGTTTATAATAATAGCTACTAGTCGAGCATTCAGATGGCTCCATATGAGGCATTATACGGAAGGTAATGCCAATCTCCAGTTGGTTGGTTTGAACCGGGAGAGGCTCGGTTGTTGGGTACCGATTTGGTACAGGATGCCTTGGATAAGGTCAAGATTATTCAGGATCGATTTCGCATAGCTCAGTCTAGGCAAAAGAGTTATGCCGGCCGTAAAGTTCGTGATATTGTATTCATGGTTGGAGAAAGAATATTGCTCTGGATTTCACCTATGAAAGGTGTGATGAGGTTCGGAAAGAAGGGCAAGTTGAGCCCTAGATATATCGGACCCTTTGAAATTCTTGAAAGGGTGGGTGAAGTAGCCTACAGGCTTGCATTACCACCTAATTTATCAGTGGTTCATTCGGTGTTCCATGTGTCTATGCTCCAGAAATATCAGGGTGATCCGTCCCATGTGTTAGATTTCAGCTCAGTCCAATTGGACAAAGATTTGACTTACGGGAGGGAGTCGGTGGCTATTATAGCCCGGCAGGTCCGACAGTTGAGGTCTAAGAGTTATCCTTCAATTCTAGTGCAATGTAGAGGTCAGCCGCTATAGTCATCTACATGGAGTTTGAGTCAGACAACAACAACAACAACAACAACAACAACCCAGTATAATCTCACTAGTGGGGTCTGGGGAGGGTAGTGTGTACGCAGACCTTACCCCTACCCTGGGGTAGAGAGGCTGTTTCTAAATGACCCTCGGCATCCTTCCCTCCAAGAACTCCCCACCTTGCTCTTGGGGTGACTCGAACTCACAACCTCTTGGTTGGAAGTGGAGTTCGAGTCAGACATGTAGAGTAAATATCCACACTTATTCACCAGCTCAGGTACTTTTTCTAACTCCGTTCGAGGACGAATGTTTGTTTTAGAGGTGGAGAATGTGATGACCCAAAATGTCATCTTTAAATTTAATAAGTAATTTTGTGTTCTAAGACCTCGAAAAGCATTAATTATCATTCATCGCCTTGCGTGCGCCGTTCGGAAAGTTTTTATGTGAAATGGATTAAAATGTAAAATAGAGCCTTAAAACTCAACTGAGTTGACTTTGGTCAACATTTTGAGCAAACGAATCCAGATCATGTTTTGATAGTTCCGATAGGTCCGTATATTGATTTGGGACTTGGGTGTATGCCCGAAATTTAATTTGGAGATCCGTAGCTCTAGTTATGACCATTTAACAGAAACTAGTAATTTAAAGGTTAAGATTTCCAAGTTTGACCACGGGGTTGACTTTTTGATATCGGAGCCGGAATCCGATTTTGGAAATTTGAACAGATCTGTTATATCATTTAACACTTGTGTGCCAAATTTTAAGTCATTCCGGATTCACTTAATATGTTTTGGCACGAGATTTACGAATGAAAAAGTTTAAAACTCAAAGTTCGAATCGAGGTGTGAATTGTAGTTTTGATATTGTTTGACGTGAATCGAAACCCCGAGTAAGTTCGTATTATGTTTCTGGACTTGTTGGAATATTCAGNGAGTGGCTCGGATGAGTTTCGGACGAGCCACAGAGCAATTGGAACCTGCTGCCCAGTGCTGGTTCTGGTGTGTCGCACCCGCGCAGGTGCGTGGCCACTCCTGCGGAAAACCAGTCACTTCTGCGACATTGGAAAGCCTTGCCGAGCTCTGCTTCTGTGGAGAAATGAGCGCAAGTGCGAAACCACATCCGCGATGGACAAGCCGCTTCTGCGAGGACGACCGCTTCTGCGGTCACTTGTGCGCTTCTGCGATGTCGCAGGTGCGCCAATTTTGGGCGCAGATGCGGCCACTGGTCAAGCTGCCCTCTTCCGCAAATGCGAGCTTTGTCTCGCAAATGCGAGACCGCAGGTGCGAAAATATAGGCCGCAGATGCGAAAATGCTGGACAGAATACATAAAATCAGGTCTTAGCCATTTTTACTCATTTTTGAGTTTTAAGTCTCGGATTTTGGCGATTCCAAAGGGGTTTTTCATGACTTTGAATTGGGTAAGTGTTCTATAACTAAAAGTGATTATATTTCAAAAATCCATGTCTATATTCATCATTTATTTTCGATTTAGATGGAAGAAATTGGAATTTTTGTATAACTTTCCAAAAACGAAAAATTTAGATTTGAAGGTCTATTTGACATCGGAATTGGATAAGTTTTGTATGGTTGAACTCGTAGCAGAGCGGGTGTTTGGATTTTGCAAATTTTTTCTGGATTTGAGATGTGGGTCCCACTGTCGAATATTTTAATGAATTGCAGATTTTTATCTGAAAAATTAGTAAATTGATATGAAATTAATTCCTATATTTCGTATTGAATATATCGAATTGTTTGTGAATAGATTTGAAACTTTTGGAGACAAATTTAAAAGGAAAAATTGTGGTTGAGTAATTGATTGGAATTTACAAAGGAAGGTAAGTGTCGTGGTTAACCTTGACTTGAGGGAATAGAACCCTTAAACTATTTGTTATGTGAAATACATATAAACGACGTATAGGCGAGGTGACGAGTATCTATACGTCGTCAAATTAATTATTTGCTTAATTACTTGAAAAATCATAAATCGTTTTAAATCATGAATTAATTATTATAATAATTATTTCTATCCTATTATTTGTCAAATATTAATTCTTGAATTCCTGCATTAATTGTTACATGTTATTTGGATTATGTGTCTTAATTTTTATTTGACATTTAGCATATTAAATATTAAACTGCTTATTTTCTCCCTGATTGCTATAATAATTTGCTATTTGTCATTGTTTGTTTCATAATTAAATCATAATTATTGTATGCTTGTTGTCTTATAATCTTATATTAATCGTTACATTTATTGGAGAAATTTCTTCTATAAGAATTGGTAAATGGATATATTGGAGGATCGGGTTGCATGCCGAAACAAACTTATTAAAAAGTCTATATTGGAGGATCGGGTTGCACGCCGCAACAGACTTATTAAAAAGTCAATATTGGGGGATCGGATTGCACGCTGCAACAGACTTATTTAAAAGTCTATATATATACTTGGTTCAAATAAATATATAACAGACTTATTAAAAAGTCAATATTGGAGGATCGGATTGCACGCCGCAAAAAACTTATTTAAAAGTCTTTATATATACTTGATTGAAATAAATATATAACAGACTTATTTAAAAGTCAATATTGGGGGATCGGATTGCACGCCGCAACAGACTTATTTAAAAGTCTATATATATACTTGATTGAAATAAATATATAACAGACTTATTTAAAAGTCAATATTGGGGGATCGGATTGCACGCCGCAACAGACTTATTTAAAAGTCTATATATATACTTGATTGAAATAAATATATAACAGACTTATTTAAAAGTCAATATTGGGGGATCGGATTGCACGCCGCAACAGACTTATTTAAAAGTCTATATATATACTTGATTGAAATAAATATATAACAGACTTATTTAAAAGTCAATATTGGGGGATCGGATTGCACGCCGCAACAGACTTATTTAAAAGTCTATATATATACTTGATTGAAATAAATATATAACAGACTTATTTAAAAGTCAATATTGGGGGATCGGATTGCACGCCGCAACAGACTTATTTAAAAGTCTATATATATACTTGATTGAAATAAATATATAACAGACTTATTTAAAAGTCAATATTGGGGGATCGGATTGCACGCCGCAACAGACTTATTTAAAAGTCTATATATATACTTGATTGAAATAAATATATAACAGACTTATTTAAAAGTCAATATTGGGGGATCGGATTGCACGCCGCAACAGACTTATTTAAAAGTCTATATATATACTTGATTGAAATAAATATATAACAGACTTATTTAAAAGTCAATATTGGGGGATCGGATTGCACGCCGCAACAGACTTATTTAAAAGTCTATATATATACTTGATTGAAATAAATATATAACAGACTTATTTAAAAGTCAATATTGGGGGATCGGATTGCACGCCGCAACAGACTTATTTAAAAGTCTATATATATACTTGATTGAAATAAATATATAACAGACTTATTTAAAAGTCAATATTGGGGGATCGGATTGCACGCCGCAACAGACTTATTTAAAAGTCTATATATATACTTGATTGAAATAAATATATAACAGACTTATTTAAAAGTCAATATTGGGGGATCGGATTGCACGCCGCAACAGACTTATTTAAAAGTCTATATATATACTTGATTGAAATAAATATATAACAGACTTATTTAAAAGTCAATATTGGGGGATCGGATTGCACGCCGCAACAGACTTATTTAAAAGTCTATATATATACTTGATTGAAATAAATATATAACAGACTTATTTAAAAGTCAATATTGGGGGATCGGATTGCACGCCGCAACAGACTTATTTAAAAGTCTATATATATACTTGATTGAAATAAATATATAACAGACTTATTTAAAAGTCAATATTGGGGGATCGGATTGCACGCCGCAACAGACTTATTTAAAAGTCTATATATATACTTGATTGAAATAAATATATAACAGACTTATTTAAAAGTCAATATTGGGGGATCGGATTGCACGCCGCAACAGACTTATTTAAAAGTCTATATATATACTTGATTGAAATAAATATATGACATACTTGATTAAAAGAAATATATTGGGAGAGTGGGTTGCACGCTGCAACAGAATTGAATATGAATATATTGTGAGAGCGGGTTGCACGCTGCAACGGAAATTGATGGAATTAATAATTGGTTATGACTGCTGAGTTGGCTTCAATTATTATAAATGAGTTACCTGATTTATTTTCACTATTTGTTGTTATTACTAATATTGCGTACATGTTAATGTAAGTGACCCGCCTTAGCCTTGTTACTACTTCGTCGAGGTTAGGCTCGGCACTTACCAGTACATGGGGTCGGTTGTACTAATACTACACTCTGCACTTCTTGTGCAGATTTCGGAGTTGGTCTCAGCAGCGTACCATAGACTTGCTCGGATTACAGCTACTCAGAGGAGACTTGAGGTATAACTGCATGGCGTCTGCATCTCTGAAGTCCCCGTCTATTTTACTTTAGCTGTGTGTTTATTTTCAGACAATTTTATTTTATTCAGACCTTTATTTGTATTATTCTAGAAGCTCGTGCACTTGTGACACCAATTGTGGGATGGTATTTAGACATCGTTATTTATTTTATGGATTATTCACTACATTTCAGACTTTACTTCCACATTTGTTCTTTGATTATTAATAAATTTAAAAATTATTTTAAAAATAAATAATATTATTTTAACGTTGGCTTGCCTAATAAGTGAAATGTTAGGCGCCATCACGGTCCGAATGTGGAAATTTCGGATCGTGACAATAAACTAAATATCCTCAGAATAATACACAAAGATAAAATCAACACCTTATACTATTATACAAGCTTCCTATTTGTTTGGAAAGTTCCGGCTGATTTTCACATTCTATACGAACATTGTAATATATTTTTGCTTTTGTAACAGAGACGATCCAATCATTGTGTTTCACTTACTTTAAACTGTTTTTAACCAATCATCACGCATAATACTTTAATAATAATATGCTAAATGTTCTGCCTTTTATTTTTATATAAATTGATGTAATATTGAATTGGAAACAATTTATGGCACTTGAGCATCTAACGAAAATAAATCAATCAAAGAAATTTTTTGTTAAACTTCGATATATAGAAGACTTGAACGAATTTGTTCTTGGAAACAGTGTAACATATATACATCGATTTTCTTTGAGAAATTTGTAAAAGAATCAATTACTCATACTGAAGTAAAAATAAATAAATTAAAGAGAACAATCTCATTTATATTATTAGAACCACCTTATTATCATGTAAAATAAAATATTTATATAAACTTGCCCCTATATTGTTTTTATCATTTAAAAGTAGATGTTATAGTTTAAAAGATTATAATTTAATTATATTTTTATTATTTAATATTTTAAGAATTAACCCAATTTATTATGTAATAACTCCTCATACTCAAGAACCCATAATATATCATATAATTTAGTTTTAGCTTTATATGATCTAATAAGAATTAACTTTAAAGGAAAGTAAGATTTTTTCAATTTGTTTAAAATGTTATAATTTTTAAAGCATAATATTAAATTTTTCTTAAAGTACGTGCCTTGTTTGTTATAAAGAATTGTAATTTGGAACAACAACTCTTTTTGATAGAAAATTATGGATGTGCATCTATTATTCAAGTAGGCTTGACGTTGAAGGGTCGGCAATATGTAGTTCAAATCATAAAAGAATTTTACTATTAGTTAATTTACTATTAGATCCTTAAATTATATAAATATTTAAGGGCATAAAATTCAATCAATATTTCAGGGATATTTTAGTTGTTCAATATTTAGAATAAATTATTCGTGCTTTTATAATATATATATATATATATACAGAGAGAGAGGAGGGGTAAGAATGATAGAAGTTAAACTCATGAAAGTTGCGTATAAAAAGAAGAAAAGAAAAAAGGACTACTGGTTATTGATCACGAAAACAAAGGAAAACATTATATAATTTAAGACTATGAGTGTGTTTGGCTAAGAAGAAATTATATAATTTAAGACTATGAGACTATGAGTATGTTTGGCTAAGAAGAAACTTTAAATTATTTAATGTTTAACTGAAGGGTTTCTTTCAAGTATTCTATGTCAATTGAGAAATTATACAAAAGCAAAAGAAATTGTAAGAATATAAGGAATTGAAGAAAAAAATCAGAAATAACCTGATTTACAAGTTCTAACTGAAAATTAGCCAAAGTTTTAAAAGTAATCGAAATATTGTCACTTTTTCATGTAAACATAAAATCTGAATAAAAACACACTTGAAAATCTGAAAAAATTCCAATATAATATGTTGTAGTTCGAATTTTTTACATATGAGATTCCAGCATAATGTGTTGGAATTTCATAATGTGTTGGAGTTCCAACATTACCTGCTGGAAGTTTATATGCAGGAGCCCATAATTCAGCATATTATGCTGTAACTTTTCGTGTTTCAGCTAAGGTATTTTTGTCTAGATTTTATCTCCGCATAAACTCATGCTATGTTTCAATAACTTGGCAAATGTTGTTATCTTTTAATTACTCGTCCGAAAACTGATTTAAGAGGAATTTTCAGAAACAACTATTGTTTAGTGGCTATTAACTTCGTATAGCTACCATATACATAATTACTTTCTATAGCTACTATTCAATTGTTATCGTAGTGTATTAGCTGTATTCACATTGTTGTATTCATGAATACAACAATAAAAAACACCTAAAACCATGGTAGTCCAGCTGTACACACATGTATTCACATATATTCGCGTCATGTATTCATGAATACAATATCAAAAAATACCTAAAATCGGGGCAGTCTAGCTGTACGCTTATGTATTCACGCCATGTTTTCATGAATACAACAACAAAAAAGCTCCTAAAATCATGGCAGTCCAGCTGTACGCGCATGTATTCACATGTATTCGCACTGCTGTATTCATGAATACAACAGTAAAAAATGCCTAAAATCAGGGAAGTCCAGCTGTACGCGCATATATTCACATGTATTCGCGCTATGTATTCATGAATACAGTAACAACAATCTCCTTAAAAATAGGCATGTCCAACTGTCTAAGAGAGAGGGAAAAAAAAACATAAATAGCGTATTTCATGCCTCAATAGTAGTATATACCATAAATACTTATTTTTCTATAAAATATAAAAGATAGCAATAGAAAATAATAGCTTTAAAAAGGTTTTTATTTATAATAAATAGGATGTAAAGCTTTGATATAGGAGATAAAATTTCCTTAAATATACTATTTGTATAACATTAAGGGCCCAAAGGCCCAATAACAAATTCTAAGCCCAATTTCTAACTCCACTGACCCAAACCCGAAATTGCCCTCCGGAATATAAAATGCCAAAATCGGCGACGCTCATACATATTGCTCATCAAACTCCATGGAAATGCAGAGTAAAATCATGGCGAGAGGAGATCGAGACCGACTCAGTCATTTATCCGACACAGTTCTACTTCACATCCTCTCTATGTTGCCGGAGGGAAAAGAAGTTGTGAGAACCAGCGTATTATCTCAGCGATGGCGGTTTCTTTGGAAGTCCGTTGCAGTATCGCTCAATTTCGGCGTCCCCAATTACCCCTATGATGAAGGAACCCAAAAGGAACTTCTCACTTTTGTAGCTTCCACCAGTAGAGAGCTTCACTATTGGAGGTCTTGCGGGAAAATCAAAGCATTTAGGGTTTTTCCGTATAGATATAAACATTATATTGTTAAAGATGTGAATTTTTGGGTACATTTTGCAAGTAAGGTTGCTAATGTTGAAGAGTTTACTCTTAAATTTGCATGTGTCAGTTTTCCAGATTTCGCATATAAGTTTCCTCAGTTTGCGTATAAGAACACGACGTTAAGGAATTTGGTATTAGACAGCTGCCGGCTAAACACTTCTGGTAGTGTGAACTGGAGTAGTCTCGTTTCTCTTTCAATTGGGCACCTGAAATTGACGGATAATATGTTGGAGAAGATATTGTCCGGTTGCCCTAACTTGGAGAGCTTGGAACTGGATAGTGTTTTGGGCATTAGTCGTTTGGAAATCAGCTCTGCGAAGCTGAGAAAATTGATCATATTAAATGATGAAAATGATGAAAATGATCGTTATAACAAATGGCATGAAGAAGATACCAATTCGCTAGAAATATTTGCCCCGTATATTCAAAATTTGGTACTTTCGGGGTTCTTCTACGATGAGATACGCTTGCAGGAGAGCAATGTGGCTTCCCTTGTCACTGCAGTCCTTCATTTTAATGTTGATTTTATTGAATTTGAAGATGAAAAAGAGAAATTGGAGAAGGAGTGTAGATATTTGAAGGAACTTCTTCTCAGCGTTGCCCATGTCAAGAATCTTGAATTGGGTCCCTTGTGCATCGAGGTTTATTCATATTCTTGACTCTTTGATTATCCAAAATTCAGATTTTCTTTTTTCATTTTGTGACGTTTTATTTGCTATTAATTTATCAGTTTTGTAACATTAACAGTTCCACTACGTAGGATAATCTGATACCTAAGTTTGTAACTACTGAAGAATAACATTCTCATCGCCAATTTAGTTGGACAGTGGCTATTGAACAAACTTTTTAATGATGAACTGTGAGAATAAAGAGTTTGCAATGGACGACTGATTTACATTGATCATACTCTTAAGTCATGTGAATCGGTTTCTCCAAGTGATTAATGATCAAGTTAGATTTCCAACGAACCTTGAACACTTTGATGTGGCTTGTGGCAAAACACTGTCGTATTCAACAATTTGCATGTCATATATTAGGTGTGTCGCATTTCCTTGTTTGACATATTCTGGTTTATGTTTTTGGTTTATAAGTGCTTTCCCATACTGGAGTTGAGAGGGTGGCATTCTCCACCATCAAGCTGCAAATTCTTAAAACTTAACGCATCCTTAAAACACTTGGACTTCGCTGGAATTTACAGCTTTCTGCAGAGTTCATCGGATCTTGAGACATTGGTCATTGACTGGAACAATCACAAACCAATTGTAAGTTCCATTTAGACCTTTATTCTTGTTACTTCATGTTTATCAAGCAACTATTAGTGGTAGAAGAAGGCGATATATATCAATATATTTCTTATCTTAAGTACTTAAGAGAAAAAAGTCACTGAATTTTTGTTATAAAAAATTTGAACCACCTTGGTGGTATATTTCATAAATGATAATAAAAGGTTACAAAGAGGGGGGACATGAATGCCTTGACTTTAAAAAAAATGTAAGAATTGAACCGGTTCAATCCTCAAGTAAAGAGAAGATTGAGGATTCTCCAACTGTGACAAAACTGTAGGAGATAAGCCTCTAATGTGTAAGCAAAAATAGTGTTCCTGTATTGGAGGATTTTCCAATCTGCGACGATAATAGTATTTGAAAGTTTTAATGCTACTTTGCAAGGAGTTCAGGATCTGCTTTTTAGTCTAAAAAGTGATCATTTCTCTTTGCTAAATCTGCTCTCAATTTATTTTCCTCAAGGAAATAGCTCAATTTGAGTTGCTTTGGCAGAAACTTCATCTTATTACTATCAGCTTCTGAGTCATCCAGTTCTACAGTCAACTTTGTTGTAGTTGTAGATAAAGATGTTTAACAAGGGGTGGTAGTACTCACCTTCACACGAGGAGACGAAGCATCAGCTTCGATGAAGCTTTCAAACATTCTATTTATTGTTTGCATGTAGCACTTTGTAACATTTGCTAAGCACTTGACGTGATCCTTAAATCTAAAAATTCATCTCCTTTTTAATTTTATCCACAATTAACTCCTTGACTTTCTACTTCCATCTTCGGAGAATAACTGGTTAACATAGTGGATTTTTCCTGCAGGACCGGCTGGTAAGTTACACAAATGAGGTTGAACAGGTCAGGAGGTTTGAGACATATAATGTTAACTGCTCATTGCCACATCTGAAGACCATCAAGTTCTTTAACTTTCTTGGATCATTAAGTGGAATTAAATTTGTACTTCAATTGGTAAAATATTTGCTCAAAAATGCAACAGTGCTAGAAAAGTTGGTCATTGCTGCCGGATTCATAGGGAATGATGTGTCTCGGGATAAAATGGAACAGAAGTTCCTGAGCTTTCCAAGATCCTCTCCGCGCGCTTCAATTGTCTTTTCTCATCCATAAATTTTTGTCTTCTCTGGTTTGTATTGATTGCAACACACTTAACAAATGTTAGTTTTATGTTTCAAACTGCCATGCAGGTGATAGACAAGTTTAGGATTGTACTCGACAATTTGCAAGAGATGTTGCTCGAAAATACTTTGTGATTTCTATTCATATTGTTGAATCCTGATCATTGCTTTTATACTATGAAAATGTAAGTTTGAAAATTATTTTGCGAAAATAGTATTACAAGATTTATTACGTGTCCAAGGGCTTGTTTATGTTGGCCTGTGTTATTATCACAAGCATACGAAAGTGCAGGATTTTGGAATTTTTTTGTTGAAAATGAACTTACGGCAAATCACTTTACCACTTGATGTCTCCCAAAAGTACAAAAGCTAGCTGAATATGATACAATTGGTTACCCCCGACGGATATGGTGGGACGGATGGGATCCTTCCACCCTTAATTGGAGTTCTCGAGATGGAACCTTTCTCCCTTTGATGGGCCATACACAATGTTAACTTGAATTAGTTGGATCAATAAGTTCTAGATACCACATAGTTAAACTAAAAAATAGAAGACAATTGGGCAGCATAAAACAGTTTATATTATTCTGTAAAACCTTACATGCAAGTATGTAAATTTTTCTGTAATTACACAATTGCAAGAAGTTAACCGAAAGAAGATAATTTTTGAAAGAGGCTACATATGAAACCATCAATTTTCTTTGGTCTATCAGGGACATGAGTAAGTAATAGATTTAACTTATATATACTGATATCGTAAATATTTTTTATATTATTAGTATATTTTAACTTGTGAGAATATAATGGGTATGTTGTTGTATTTTAACCTGTGCAGCCGATTGTTTACTCTATAATGTTACCATTTCAAACTTACTATAAATAGTTACTTGTTGCCGTAGGTAATTTAACCTGATGGTATATAATGTTACCTTTTGACGGTTCATTTGCAACAAGTAATGCATTTTTTTTTTCTTCTCACAACTTAAATATAACATCTAAAATATAACATCTACAGTTAATTCACAAAGGCTAACTAAAGGGCCAGTAGGAAATATCTAGGGAAAAACACGATAAATTAACTTAATGAAGACTTATGGTCATCTTCAGTTCATATATAGATGACCAAACAAGGTAAACAGATGCTTTATTGGTCAAAAAACCATATTATAAAAACAGTTGGGGACGTTTGGTAGGATGTCTAAAGAATAGTACTGAATATGATGTATTAATAATACTGAGATTAGTTATGCGGAGATTAATTATACTAAAATTATTTCTAATCAACTGTTTGGTTTGGTGTATTAAAAATAATATGCATGCATTATTTTTTTTAAAAATTGTTTACAAAAATACACTTCATATTTTTGGAAAAGGATTTGGAAAATATTTTGAAAGAACAGTTTTGTCTTTATACATGCTTATCCGTGTATTAAAAATTATAGTATTGCTAATGCCATGGTTTGCTATGTATAAGAATAATACTAAATATAGATTAAAAAATATTACCAAACAAGAAATTAATAATACCAAAACTAAATACATTTATTATTTTCCGTAATACATGACGAGACAAACCCATGTGAGAAAAATGAAAAAGTCAAAGAAAAAAGAAAGAAAGGAAAGATAGAAAGAGACAGGAGTCAGGAAAGGCAGGCTGCGAAATGTGAAAGAACAAATTCGGCGCAGTTTGCGGTGCCGTCCTGCCGCATGTTCATATTTTGTTGAAGAATTCGGCTGATTCCTCTGCCTATAAATAGGTATCTCCTCCTCATTTGTATCCCACCCCTCACAATATTCTTCTTTCTTTCTCAACATTAATAAAGAGATATTCTTTGTGTGGCCGTGGAGTAGGAAAAATTATCGAACCACGTAAATCTTGTCTTGTTTTATTTTGAGAGTTTTTATTATTTTTCTTTTGAAATTATTATATCCTTCATTTAGTCTGATGCGCTTCTCAACAACTGGTATCAGAGCACATGCAATATAATTCTAGTAGAAAAATATAGTGTTGGTGCAATTTACTATTCACATGATTAGTGCAAGACTATTAGTCACTATTCGCAATAGTAAAGTACTATTCATAAATAGTGAAGTACTATTCACAAATAGTAATGCACTATTCACATAATTTGTTATGTGCAAAATGACATTCGAAGAAAGAAAAGTGAAGATTGACAAGTTTAATGGCAAATATTTTGGATTCTGAAAAATACAAATAGAGAATTATTTGTACCAGAAAAATTACTCTTACTTCTGACCGGGGTAAAACCCAGAGAATATGGCCAAAACGGATTGAGATCTATTAGATCTCCAAACTATTTGTGTGATTCATTTGAAGCTAACACGAAATGTGGCGTTTAACATCATTAACGAGAAGACCACTGCAGGTCTGATGAAGGCGTTATCAAATATGTACGAGAAGCCATCTGCATCAAATAAAGTCTATTTGATGCGTCGATTGTTCAACTTAAAGATGACAGAAGGTGGATCTGTTACGAAACATATCAATGAATTTAATGTAATATTAACTTAGTTGACTTCTGTTAATATAACATCTGATGACGAAGTCATGGCGTTGATTCTACTATCATCTCTACCAGAGAGTTGGTCTGCAACAGTAACTGCATTTAGCAGTTCATCGGGAAGTACCAAACTTAAATTGGATGATATTAGAGACTTGATTTTAAGCGAAGATATTCGCTGAAGGGAATTAAGTGATTCCCCAGGATCTGCTTTAATACCGAAAGCAGGGGGAGATGCAGCCAAAGAGGACAAAGTCATAGTCGTGGCAGATCAAAGTCAAGGAGAAGAGGGCAATCCAAAAATCGCAAAGACATTACGTGTTGGAATTGCGATAAAAAGAGTTACTACAGTAGTCAGTATAGAGACCCAAAGAAGAAGAAGAACGATCAATACAAGGATGATAATTCAGCAAATGCAATTGCTGAACAAGTCGGTGATGCACTAATTTGTTGTGCAGACAGTCCAGTCGAATCTTGGATTCTGGACTCAGGTGTGCCGCGCCCCTTTTTCTCGCGAAATCGGGTTTCTACATGTGACAACTCTTTAAGGAGGTATTAAAAGAGGAGAGTCGCCACCTAATGATTTTTAAGGTGCGTTAGGGCACCTATTTGTAAGTGACTCTGATTTAACTAGTTTACATCACCAAAGATCGGGTAAGGGCTCAAAATTACCTCAAAAAGAAGTTGTTAGGCACTCTTCGAGATCCATAACTGTGAGTCCCGTTTGAACTTGAATTATATGAATTAGTCATATAAACAAAGATAGAGAGCACGAAGTTTGAGAATTTTATTATAAAAGGGATTTCGAATAGATGATTACAAAACCTTGATTCAAATAAAAAGGAAATAAGATTGGGG
>AWOL01S0005484.1:41718-57366 GCA_000715115.1 Nicotiana otophora | reverse complement strand
GGGGGGGGGGGGAGGGGAGGGTCCTACGATTTTTAGCCTAAAGGATCACCCCGTGCAACATAAATAAAATTTCGTAACTCCCTCGAGATGGGATGTTACTCATATTATTCAGCGGGCAGACTATCATCTCCTGCTATCCAATTACTATATTTAAGTTGTTACCTAAAGTGCACTAATTCAATTATAAGTGCACTACCCGTCCCATACCTATGGTCCAGAAGGTATTGGACCTCTATTTTGGGTGGTTCTAGACCTCACTTAGACTGCTCAGAAATGTTAAAACTAAGCGACATGCGAAGAAACACATTGGACATATAGGCAGTTATGGGCTCAAGTTAGCCTCCACACTTAAACAACAAATAGACGCGAAACAGGTTTTCACGTTAGACAGTTCAGAATTGAGGAACTTAAACCCTTATAGACATGATTTCTACACGACAAGGCGTGCAAGCAGTTTTAGAAACCAGTGTTTCTCGTAGACAGGATTATACATTTGTCGCATATTGATTGTTGAAATGGCAGATTTCCTGTTATTAGTCCTGTAGATGTTGCGTCTAAGCGATTTATATAGTAAAAACAGTGGAATCTATCGAGAGAAACCCAAAATTATTCATGCTCTTGATAATGTCCTAAGTGAGCTATAAACAATGTTGAGAGGGGCATCATTAACAGTTATTAAGGCGAATAGTGGTACCCTATAGACATGATCTCTAAACGATTAGCACTTGGAACCTAATTTTATTGTTATACTTTAACCTTATAGGCATGTTTTCTAGGTGAACAATGCGATGCAATAACAAATTAGATGATTAAAATCCTATAGGCATGATCTCTAGTGGATAAGTTGCAGCAATGCAAATTGAAGGAAACTTCAACGGTATTTATTTCCTATGGGAAGGTTTTCTAAAAACATGTAGCAACAAGGATAATTGAAGAACTTGAGCTCATGCTTTGCTAGTAGGCAAGTAGTGCAAGTGTGTGCTTCTCCTAATGGCATGATGTCTACAGTGTGTATAGAGGGAACGACACATATAGCGAACACATCACTCGGTCCCATAGGCATGTTATCTACTCATCACATATTAATATTGAAATCTACCCCATTCCCTTTCACTAAAAATCCCAATTGTTTATACAAAGATTATTACATGCCCAATAATGAGTAAAGTAATAATATTACATAACAGTGAACTGGCCCACAGTAGGCCGAAGTAGAATAACTAAATACCTAGCGTTGCTGGGCCTTCAATTTCTCTCACATAGCATACCCAGGACTTCAGTAAATCCACGTTTAATACACGACCCAAAGGCCCATAGAAGAGTCCAAACCAATGTACTTAACCACAACACCAAGTGTTGCACCACTTGAAACAACCAAACTCAGATACATAGTACATGACAGAGAAGTAAAGTGTTAGGGACAGTTTTGGAGGTTGAGGGAATGACTAGTACCAAGCCCTAGTGTGTCAGAGTTTACAAGGGCCTCAATTGGACCCGAGCAGTTCTCACACTAGGAAGGCCAACAATAGAACCTAGATAGCCTTGGCTTTCCGCCGGCTAAGAATGGGAATTCAGAATAGCAGAGTAGCTAGTAATAAGAGTGGATATTGATAAAGGGACAAAAATCAAGTAATACACCAAATTGAGCATACAGAGCAACTAGTCAAGCAGGCCAGTGGGTTCAGCAAGGTATACACAGCAAAGTACCACATAGACAACCTCATAGGAATTAGGAGAAGAAACATGTTTACATGCATACATATATTATCACGTATAGCTGCATGAAGTTAAACTAGTTGACACCTAAAGATCCAAATTAAGTTAAGTATACACCCCAGTACCAAGTTAATCAGTATTTAGACATGATGGAGGGACACACATTGTGATAATCACTGAAAGGATAGGGTACCAAATGAACCAAGGCATACTGGGAAAACATATTAGCATAGGAGCAAGGTCATAGTTAATAGAAAAATATAGCATTTATCTTTAAAATAAAAACCAGGACTACATGAAACATGTTTAAACCAGACTTTAAAGTAGTATTCCATAGAGTTGGGACTAATACACAAAGGTCAATCAAGTATACACATGACTTAGCACTAAACGATTCATTCAAGTGGGGTGGTTCCCATAGAGTTGTGGTAGTACCCAAAACAAAATATGAAGAAACTTTACAACTAACAACATACAGTCACAATAGTCAGACTCATATCAAAATGGACTTTCATTGAAGTTCAAAACTAAACATGCTCAGATGCTAAATGGTAGAGAACCCATTCCAGAAAATAAGGAATCACAGAAGTGCAAATCATAGTGAAGAATACGTATTAGCATAACGCAAACAGTAAACTATCTCATGCCATTAATTATCACAGAATGACAAAAGAGTATTGAACATTATCATAGTTAAATCAAGATCATGTAATTCAGACACATATGCAGAAAGAAAGAAAGAAAATGAACATTGCAAGGGTTTAAAATACTAACCAGTAGCAGAATCAAAAGAGTAAAGAGCGTAATAGCAAAAACCCAAGTCTCCGATGCTTCAGAGTTTACAAGAGCCTCGAGAGTGGGTTCCGAGCAGTGCTTGCACTGGAGGAGGTCGTTTAATGGCCTTGGATTTCAGCCGGCCCCGAATTAAATAATTTTAGAGAGTGTTTGAGTGTAACAGTGAGTGAGTGAGTGAAAAAGGAGAGTATTGAGAACAATAACAGTGATTGTTTTGGGATTCAAAAGTCTGTCCAAGGGGATTTAGGGAAGGGGTTTATATAGTAGCAGATTTAACACATAAAATAAGGAAATACGGTAGATTAAACACAAAATAAGGAAAATATAGTATGCGAAATCAATTAGAATCAGTTTTAGGGCAAATAACACATAAAGTAAGGAAATACAGTAGGTTAAACAAAAAATAAGGAAAATTCATCAGTCAAACACAAGAAAGGAAATAATATCACACGCAATCGAAATCAGTAAAGGAAAATGGGAAAATCTCAAACCCTAGTTGGGATTAGCAACCTTTAATCGGGCCAATAATGCAAGAATCGTTCAATATAACGTGTATAGAGACGAAAGATCGTCCAAATAAAAATAGATCGGTCTCGTTCTTGAGAAGTAGTTCTTGCCAAAAATAGGGCAAGAACTATGTAACACCATAGACATGCGTATAATAGTAGAGTATCACAAAATAGGTAAGTAAATCATGGATTGATTCCATATTTGGGTTGAAATCGGAGAAGATTGAGGTATGGCAGCTAGGGTTTCTATGAGAGAAGAAGAGAGGGTACGAAGGCGGTTGGGTAGGGGGAAATAGGTCTTTAGGGTTTAGGGTGGGGGTAATTAAAAGGGGTTGGCTTATTAGGGGTCTTTGATCAATCGAGATCAACAACCAGGATAGTAAGGGGAATGAGGCGGGTTATTTGGAACGGGTACCGTTTGGTTTTGGGCTGGGGTGGACTGGGCTAAGGTTTGGGTAGTTTTGGGCCACTAATGTGGTCCGAAATTGGTTAGAATAGGGCTATTATTTAAATACCCAAACAAATTATCAAAATGATTTATAAACAATACTTAATAAATGAATGAAAATATTATTTATGCACAGAAATGCTTAAAATAATAACTTTATATTATAAAAATATAAATATGCTATTATGACACAAATAATATAAAATAAAGAGCAATTGTACGAATATAGGCCATTATTGCAAAATTAGATAAATAGCTTAAAATTGCTAATGTAATTATATGGAATAAAATAAAATATTTTAAACATTTATTATAGGTAACTAAGTCATCATAAAATAATTTAAAAGGATAATTACTAGATATCTATATATAATTTAAATACAAGAAAATTAATTTAAAGCTCTAAAAATTACGGAAAAGTTATAGAAAATGCTTGTATAGGTTTGTAAACTAAATAATGATGCAAATATGCTATTTTGAAAATATATATGTATTTTAGAAAATATGAGGGCAAAATTGGATATCAACAACTATCTCTTTTTACCCGGGAGTGATGAAAGAGTTGTCGGGTAAAGAAAATGATGACTGATTTTGACCGAATGAGGATGAAGGCCGAACCCTAGTTCCTGAGTTGCCTACATATCCCTGGTGTTACGGGAATCAGGCTGTGTGTTGTTCTGGATCTAACGGTGAACTGAACCGATGAAGTTGTTATAGGAACGATTGTATGCTTTAGAAAGGGTTCTTTGGGTAGGACAATATCATATGAGTTTATACGAAGTCGTGAATGTGAATCTGAAACGCTATGGATGTGTCTCAAAATGAGTATCTAAACGGTTATCAAGTAAGAGTGGGTAGCTGACGGTGATTGGTTGCGTTTAAAATAATTGCAGGATGTGAACATTGAACGAAAACCGGAGCGAAGATTGCTCCTGTTAGGAGAATAGTTACTTCCTGGATTACCTGCAAAATTTAAAACACGATGCATGCAAGTATATATGGATTATTGCGAGAATTTAAACATGATGCAAATTCCCTTTGGACTATGAAATTTGTCTTTGGACGGTGAGGATGATGTCCTTAGACCATGACGTCTGGGGCCATGAATCATGTGATAAGGGATTCGTAGGCCATGAAAATGGTGCCTCTGAACCATGACGCCTTTGAATAATGATGTGCAATATTAAGAGATCCTCAGGCCATGGAATGGTATCTTCCGGCTATGAGGATGATTCCTTCGGACTATGACGCCTTTGGACAAAATGGCAATGTTTCAGCCCATGAGATGCGAAGATTTGATGCTTGGTCGTATGCGAAGTAAACCAAGATAGAGCTTAGGCAATGCTTAGTCGCAGGCAAATAGAAGATAGTGCTAGGTTTTAAGTCGCGTAGTGGAGATAGCATTTGGTATTATGCAAGGACAAGGCAATGCTTAGCCTTAGGCAATTGAGGAGGCAATACTTAGCCTCATGGAAGAAGAGGAGACGATGCTTAGTGTCGATGCAAGGAAAGACAATGCTTAGCCTTATGCAATTAGGGAGGCCATGCTTAGCCTCGTGCAAGAAAAAGAGACAATGCTTAGTATCAATGGAAGGAAAGGCAGTGCTTAGCCTCATGCAAGAAGAGGAGACAGTGCTTAGTCTCATGCAAATAAAGGCAGTGCTTAGCCTTATACAATTGAAGAGGCAAGGCTTAGCCTCATGCAAATAGGAGATAATGCTTAGTCTCATGCAAAGAAAGGTAGTGCTTAGCCTTATGTAGTTGAGGAGGTAAGGCTTAGCCTCATGCAGCAAAATAGGAGACAGTGCGTAGTCTCATGCAAAGAAAGGAAATGCTTAGCCTTATGCAGTTGAGGAGGCATGGCTTAGCCTCATGCAAAATATGAGACAGTGCTTAGTCTCATGCAATTAGGAGACAATGCTTAGTCTCATGCAAAGAAAGGCAATGCTTAGCCTTATGCAGTTGAGGAGGCAATGCTTAGCCTCATGCAAATAGGAGTCAATGCTTAGTCTCATACAAAGAAAGGCAGTAATTAGCCTTATGCAATCAGAGAGGCAGTGCTTAGCCTCATGCAAGAAAACAATAAATGATAGTGAGAAAGCAGAGTATTTCTTAGTTAGAGATGCTTGGGATAGATAATTTGCTATCTTGAATGTAGTGACCTGATGTATCTGCATATATTATTGTCTTACTGTGCCTGCATCCAAAGAATAATTATGAGTTTTGTGGGGGAAGGTTGGTTCGCACTTTTGTCTTCTGCTTTGCCTGTGTTCCTATCTTGAGATCTTGTTTGAGTTACCCTAGGTAACATCTGGCTGCCATAGAAAATAAAGTTTTCGAAAAATGTGCGTGCATTTGATGGATGAAGTTATTTTGAAATATAGTAGTATGCAATATCAAGTAATTTAGATAGACCAATGATTGTGACACTTTTAGAGACATTGCGACTTCTTTGCTTTAGAATTTTGAGGGTCCTCCTCAAAATTATGCCCCAGTTTAAAAGCAATTCTTTGACTGTTCTGTATATGACGAAGTTGGATGGACTTGCTTCAAAATTTTGAGGGTCCTCCTCACAATTCTGCCCCAGTTTCTGATCATGGCAAAATGAAGATTTTATTGAGATATGACCGAACCCACATGGCTGCCTACGTATCCCCTCTTAAATGGGAATCAGGTCAAGCGTAGTTGAGTTACATCAGATGAAAGAATGTAAACAATCTAAACATAATATCTTTTGACTGCGTCTGAGTTGATAGGTTTTGGCCAAACTTCTCCGTCCATTTCTGCGAGTATTAAGGCTCCTCCTGTTAGTACTCTGTAAACCATGTAGGGCCCTTTCCAATTGGGTGAAAATTTCCCTATGGCTTCATCTTGATGCAGGAAGATCCGTTTTAGCACCAGCTGCCCCAGTGTGAATTGTCTAGGCCTGACCCTTTTGTTGAAAGCTCTACACATTCTATTCTGGTAAAGTTGACCGTGGCATACCACATTCATTCTTTTCCTGTCAATGAGAGCCACTTGTTCATAGCGACTTCGTATCCATTCTGCACTACTGAGTTCAGCCTCTTATATGATTCTTAAAGAAGGGATTTCTACTTTGGCGGGTAATGACGACTTCAGTGCCATAGACCAGTAAATAAGGAGTTGCCCCGGTTGATGTGCGAACCGTGGTATGATATCCCAATAAGGCAAATGGTAATTTCTCGTTCCATTGTTTGTGATTATCTACCATCTTCCTTAATATTTTCTTGATGTTCTTGTTGGCGGCTTCCACAACTCCATTCATTTATGGCTTGTATGATGTGGAATTATTATGCTTGATCTTGAAGGTTTCACACATGGATCTCATTAAATCACTGTTAATATTGGCAGCGTTGTCAGTGATGATCGATTCTGGCACCCCAAATCGACAAACAATGCGATCCCTAAAGAAATCTGTGACGACCTTCTTAGTTACAGCGTTGTAAGATGCAATCTTCAACCCATTTTGTGAAATAGTCTATGGCTACTAGAACGAACATGTGCCCATTTGAAGCGGCAGATTCGATTGGGCCGATGACATCCATTCTTCAAACGGAAAAAGGCCAAGGTGAACTTGTTGCATTGAGTTCATTGGGTGGCACTCGTATCATATCCGCATGTACTTGGCATTGATGACACTTTTGGACATACCTGATGCAGTCTGTTTCCATAGTCATCTAAATATATCCTGCTCTTAATATATTCTTAGCTAAGACAAAGCCATTCATGTGTGGTCCGTAAGTTCCGGCATGTATTTCTTCGAGCAATTTGGATGCTTCCTTGGCGTCGACACACTGTAATAACCCCATATCCAGAGTCCTTATGTACAGGATTCCTCCACTTTGGAAGAGGTGGTTGGATAATCTTCGGAGTGTGCGTTTCTGAGTATGATTTACGTGCTCCGGGTACTCTCCTTTTGACAAATATTCTTGGATGTCATGGAACCATGGGTTCCCATCAGTTTCTTATTCAACATTAGCACAATAAGTTGGCTGATTATGAATCCTTACTGGAATAAGATCAATGAAATTCCATCCTAGGTGTTGTATCATGGAAGATAGAGTGGCCAATGCATCTGCAAACTCATTTTGGATTCTCGGAACATGTTTAAACTCTATCTTTGTGAATCTCTTCATCAATTCTTGTACATAGTGCAAATACAACAATATTTTGGTATTCTTTGTAGCCCATTCTCCTAGAACTTGATGTACCAAAAGGTCTGAATCACCAATTACCAGTCATTCCTGAATGTTCATGTCAATGGCCAACTTGAGTCACAAGATGAAAGCCTCATATTCTGCCATATTGTTGGTACATGAAAATCTGAGCTTTGCGGATACTGGATAGTGTTGACCTGTCTCTGATACCAAAACTGCTCTGATAACAACTCCTTTGAAATTTTCAGCTGCATCAAAGAACATTCTCCAACCATCGTAGGTTTTAGTGATATCTTCTCCTACGAATGATACCTCTTCATCGGGAAAATACGTTTTTAGTGGTTCATATTCTCCACCTGTAGGATTTTCTGCTAGATGATCCGCCAACGCTTTCCCCTTGACCGTTTTCTGAGTTACATAGATGATGTCGAACTCACTCAGCAATATCTTCCATTTTGCTAACTTCCCTGTAGGCATGGGTTTCTGGAAGATATATTTTTGCGGATCCCTCCTTGATATGAGATATGTGGTGTAGGCATAGAAATAGTGCCTCAACTTTTGAGCTATCCATGTCAGAGCACAGCAGGTGCGTTCCAACAAAGAATACCGTTCTTTATAGGGTGCTAACATCTTACTCATATAGTATATGGCATGTTCTTTCCTTCCGGTCTCATCATGTTGTCCCAAGACATATCCGAAAGCCCCATCTAGTACACATAAATAGAGTAACAGAGGTCTCTCAGGTTCTGACGGGACCAGGACTGGTGGTGTGGACAAATATTCCTTGATTTTGTCAAAGGCTTTCTAACATTCTTCAGTCCAACTTGTTGCAGCGTCCTTCTCCAAAATTTTGAAAATTGGTTCACAGATCACAGTTGATTGTACTATGAAATGACTGATGTAATTGAGACGCCCTAAGAAACTCATCACATCTTTCTTGTTCTTCGAAAGTGGCAAATCTTGGATAGCCTTGACCTTTGACGGTTCTATCTCAATTCCTCGGCGGCTGACGATGAACCCTAACAGTTTTGTAGCAAGGACTTTGAAGGCACATTTTGCGGGATTCAGTTTCAGATTGTACCTTTGAAGTCGATCAAAGAATTTCCTCAAATCTGTTATATGAATTGTACCTTTTTTAGATTTGATGATGATGTCGTCTACGTACACATCTATCTCCTTGTGTATCATGTCATGGAATATGGTTTCCACTAATGTAAGTGGCTCCAGCATTCTTTAGGCTAAACAACATCATTTTGTAGCAATACACTCCCCATGGTGTATTAAAGGGTATCTTTTCGGCATCCTCTTCATCCATCCAGATCTGATGATATCCCGTGAAGCAATCCACAAAGGTTTGGAGTTCATGCTTGGCATAATTGTCGATCAGTATGTGTATATTGGGCAACGGGAAATCATCTTTGGGACTTGCTCTGTTTAAATCCTGATAGTCGACACATACTCTGACTTTCCCATCCTTCTTCAGAACTGGCACGATGTTAGCCAACTAGGTTGGATATTCAACCACTCTGAGAAACTTAGCTTTGATCTGTTAGGTGACTTCCTCTTTTATTTTCAAACTCATATCTGGCTTGAACTTTCTGAGTTTCTGCTTTACAGGCGGACACATAGGGTTGGTAGGTAGTTTATGAGCCACTATGGACGTGCTCAAACTGGTCATATCATCTTAGGATCATGAAAAAATATCCTCATACTCCATCAAGAACTGGATGCATTCTTCTTTCTCTGACGGCGGTAGGTGAATGCTTACACGAGTTTCCTTGACTGTTTCGGAGTCTCCCAAATTAACTGTTTCAGTCTCATCCAAATTGGACTTAGGCTTGTTTTCAAAATTTTCCACTTCTCTAACAATTTCCTCGGGTATTATATATTCTTCCAGATCCTCTGAATCACTATCCTTATGTTGCATTGTCTCGTTACATGTCACAGTCGTAGGTTCATGAGGGTAAGTAATAATAATGATGTAGGGAGAAAATGTAAAGAATAATAATAAATACTAAAATAGCAATCCATTGATAAATATTAAAATGTCAAACAAATGCAGTTCAATGATTCGAGCAATTATTCAAAACGAAAATGTTAAAAAAACAAAAACTGAAAATGTATTAAATCCCCATAAAATAGCTTTCAAAATAAATGATGCTAATTGCGAGGCTACCCAGGAACTCGGCGGACCCTTGATGGTGCATCAGTCCAATTCTTGAGAATAGCTCCATTCTCGATAGTCTGAATAATAAGGTCTTCCTCCTCCTCAACTATCGCACTGCAATCCATGTCTTCATCATCCAGGAACAGATTCCTTATGCCAGCTAGAACTTCATCTTCTTCGGACCCCAACATCATGTCAGCTTGATGAAATGACTGGCTCAAATGTGGTACCGGTTTCTCTAGAGGGTAATAAGGACCACGCTATAGCGGCGACTAATTCTGATACTCGTGCCAGGTGTATTCATACTCAAGCCCAAAGGTTGTGCCGTGATGCTTTGGCTATATAGCTTTTGTGATACCCTAGATATTCTTATCGAGACCCTTACCCAGTTCATACCCTGCCCATGCCAATATGCTTTCTATCTTACTACTCCACCATTTATCTATCTCAATTGCGTTGACACACTCGATGCGATGTTATGTTTCTCCACCCAACTTCCTTCTATTATCGACAACTGTAATAGTTTGATTGGTGTAAATGGGATTACTTTCGTCCTCATGGATAATTACTTCCTGATGGTTCCATTCGAACTTCATGACCTGATGTAGAGTAGAAGCTACGGCCCCGGCGGTATGTATCCAAGGTCGTCCCAATAATAGATTGTATGTAGCGGATATATCTAACACTTGAAACTCAAATCAAACCAAGTCGGGCCCCTCTGTAGGCTAAGGTTGGTCTCCCCAATTGTGGCCCTTTGGGACCCATCAAATGCTTTCACGTTCATACTCACTGCTCGTATCTCGTGCAGACCTTTATCCAATCTTTTCAAAGTAGTTAGTGGACAGATATTGAGATTCGAACCCCCATCTATCAGGACTCTGGCGATGAATTGGTCCTCAAACTGCATCGTGATACGCAGTGCCCTGTTGTGACTTAGTCCTTCCGGCGGTAGCTCGTCTTCGTGAAAAGTGATCTTGTGGCTTTCCAACACTTGCCCTATAATATTGGCCATCTCTCTACTGGTGATGTAATTGGGTACATAGGCTTCATTCAATACCTTCATCAAGGCATTCCTATGCACCTTGGAGTTCTACAACAGTGACAAAATAGATATTTGAGTAGGGGTTTTGTTCAGATGGTCAACCACAGAATATTCTCTCGCTTGCACCTTTATCCAAAGATCATTTGGGCCAGTCTCATTGACATGCGGCTTAGAAGCTGCTTCTTTGCTTGTTCCTCCCAAATGCTCGGGTGTATAAACCCTACCAGTTCTAGTCATACCTTGCGCTGCACCTGTTTCTTCCATTTTTGCTTTTCCTTTCCTTCTTGATTCCGCAATATAGTCCCATGGTATAACACTAGACTTAAAATACGGTGTATGTGCTACCATCACGGTGAAGGGTGATTTCACTTCAACATCAAACGGAGTTGTGCGGGCCACCTCAACCTCTATCGATGCCTGAGTTTATACCATGATAGGTGTGAGAGTGACTGGAGATGTTTTAGGATTATCCCCTTCTCTATCACGTTTATCCCTTCACCTCTGTGATCCAAGAGAAGATTGTTGCGGACATTGGGTGCAGCCTTCTTTGCCTGTATAACTTTGGTGTCAATTAATGTCTAGATCTTATCCTTCAAAGTGCGACATTCATCAATAATATGACCCTTCATGCCTGAGTGATATGCACATGTATTATTTGGATTAATCCACTAGGAGGAGTTTTCCATGGCCATATCGGGAATGGGAGTGACATAACCAGCAGCCTTCAGTCTCCCGTACCGTTGGTCTATGGGTTCAGCAATTGGGGTGTATTGTCTGGGTAGTCTGCGGTCAAAATTCGGTCTAGGTTTTTGGTAGTTCTGGCGGGCTGGTGTGGCAGCAGGTTGGATGGGTGTTATAAGTATGGTAAGTGGCAGCAGGTTGTTGATATATGTGAGGTAAAGGCTGATATGTGGGTGGGGTTTTTTTTGGTATGAAAGTGGAGATTTTGGACCTTGGGCTACCATCACTGCCCCTACTTCTTTCTTCTTAAAGATACTACCTGAATGTAAGGATTTATTTGCAGCTTGGAGTGCTTCAAAATTTGTCACCATTCCACTTTTAATCCCTTCTTCTATTCTCTCTCCCAACGTGATGATGTCAGAAAATTTATGGTTTTCAATAACCACAGTATCTCGTAGTACTACGGATCCTGAGCTCTGACGAAGAACTTGTTCATTTGTTCTTCTTCCAGTGTTGGCCTTACTTTTGCAGCTTCATACCTCCACCGAGTAGCATACTCGCGGAAAGTTTCTGTTGGTTTATTCTTAAGATTCTGAATATAGAAAACGCCTGGTGCATTTTCCGTGTTAAACCTGAACCGGTTCATAAAATCTAACTCCATGCTCACCCAATTAACCCATTTCTTTGGGTTCTGACTGATGTACCAAGACAGGGCGTAGTGAGGCTCCTCATGAACAACTTCATGCAGATTCTTTCCTCCTTGCCAACCCCTACAAGCTTGTCACAATACGTTCTCAAGTGCACCTTCGGATCTCCAGTCCCGTCGAACATTTCAAACTTTGGAGGTTTGTAACCCTCTGGCAGTTCTACATCTTGCTGAATACATAAATCTTCATAATTTAAACCCTCGATGCCTTTACCCCCTTTGATATTTTGAACTCTGCCAGTAAGTTTCTTGAGTTCTTCCGTCATGTTCTTGATGAGCAAGTCCTTCTCGGCGGATTCAGGTATGTATAGGGTCTGTTGTGGGGTAAGGTTTCCACGTATATGGGATTTCTTTGATAGACTCTAGGAATATGGGCATAGTGGTGGTCGTTGGTTGAGTATTGGGGATCATGGGTAGGTTGTAGTGCATTTTGAGGCGTGTGATAGGTGGTGGTTTGTGGATACTGAGTTGGATGGTAATGGCGTTGTGGAAGGGTAGGTACTGATGGAGGATTAGGGTTTTGAGGAGGTGTGGCGTATGGATAAGGTGCGGGAGGATTTTCCGGATTTTGGTTTTGTGTGTTTTGGGGAGGTGCCAGGTTTTGGGCGTTTTGTTGGTTAATGTCGGGAACGTTTAGGGTGAGGGAAAGGTTTGCCAAGTTTCGGACCTTCTCAAGCTCCCCTTGTAGCTCCAGTATTTTTTTTCCAAACGTAAGACCAAATCGTTCTGCGCCGGAGTACTCCGACCATCTGAAGTTTCAATATTCTCTGCATGGGTAGCATTGTCCTTCCTGATACCGCTCATAGCGTCCATTTTGATTTTTCCTTTGTTCTTGGGATCACTTGGTGGAGGAGGAGGTGGAGGACCTCTGGATCTGGTGTGATATGCCGATGATGCCAGTATGCATGAACTAATCTTGGGGAATAGGAATAAACAAAAGGAAAGAAAAACAAAAGGTAACCAAGTCAGTAAGGAGTATTAAAAGGATGTTTGCGATATTTAAACATGTATTGCAAAATTATGTAATAAATTCGCATCCTAATTTAAGGGACCTCATTGAGCCCGAGGTAGGCCTAAGCGACACATAGATTTGAAGAAAATTGATTCCAATAATTGTGTCATTTCATTAATGCGAAAATGAGCCAGATCATTACTAAAACAACAATAATGAAAAAAGAGTCACTAATGGCATTTTCCTTATTACAATCAAAATCTAATCGTATCTAGAAAGCAGTAAAAAAATTATTTCCTAATCTACTTGGCCCCAGAGGGACCTTCTCCGTGCTTGGTCTTCTTGGATCCATCAATCAAGTTCCCCAGGTCGCGCATGTCCAATAGTAGATAAGCCCTTGCTAGATGCCCTCCTTTATTGCCTTCTGCATTCTGACAATCCGAGATCCTTTTCCTCATCTTCCCCTCGAGATCCATTAAATCTTGCTCCAAATATTCCAATCTCTCTGTTGATTTAGTATCAATTTCTTTCCATTCGTTTATTGCCTCCATATCCACTTTGTGTTGTTCCAAATGCCTAGCTTCAGACTCAAAGACCCTCTTGCGCAACATCCTATATTTGACTTGTGCTTCAGCAGCATCGTCTATAACCCTATTCTTCAGATTAATCCCTGGCTTGACATCTCCCACTATATCATCTACCAACCATGATGGATAGAAGTACACATGTCCGGCATGATACCTGTCTGGCTCGATAGTATCTTTATCCACAATGACCCTTTGATTTCACATATGTTGTGCCTCGAATTTGAACGGAATGATGTTCCCTTTAAAGTCTGCTTTGTACTGGACCATATTGGAAACCCGAGGTATAACCTGCTTTCTCCCTTCTTGCCTCATTACCCTTATAGGAGCATAATGATAGATTCATCTTAACCCGATCAATACTAAGTGAGTGGTTTCTCTTGACCTGATGATGAACTCACTGCTAGGGAACCATTCAAACATCCAATGTACCTTTTCGTCAGTCAAGTTGCTGAAGAAGCTCACCCAGCTCATAGCACTTCTAGGGTGCGCGAACCTGTCTGGGATAAATGTCATTCTTTTCGGATGATGGTAGGCTATGTGGTCACTCAGTGGTTGTCTCATAAGCTCTTGACGATATTCACCTGCCTGGAAATGTTCTAATAACCATACATGCAGCAACAGATTACAACCCTCGAAATGCCCATGCCCTTTTTTGCATCGATCTAGAGCCCGGTACATTTCAGCCAAGATAATAGGGATAATGGTGTAAGTTTGTCCCTCAATTCCCTCCATTAAAGTACTAGAGACCATGTCTAGGCGAGTGTGGATCCTTTCCCCTTTCATCGAAAATATCTGCATCCCCAAGAAACAAACAATGAACACAAAAACTGGGCGGTGTGTCCAATCCAAAGAAGTAATGGCAAGTTCATCATGGTGAAGGCGATATGACTTGTTATGCCCATAACGTTCATAAAGGAATTCAAGTGGTATGTATGACTTTTTCAAACAGAGTAACTTATCATTTTTCTTGAAACCCATCATTTTCAAGAAACCTCGGGGAGTGCGATTTTCTGGTATTAGTAAACTCGGACGATGGCGGGATGGGACGAAATGGGACGGGACAAAATGGTAGGCCCATCCCGTCCCGCTAAAAAACGGGATGGGACGGGACGGGACGGGTTCGCGGGCCTTAAGTGCCGTTTTTAAAAATAATTATTTAAGCATTGAGTTTGGCAACGGATATTCTTTTGACAATGACTAAGTTTTTAAAGTTTGCAACACCTAGTTTTTTGACTTATTTAATAAACTTAAAAATTAAACAAAAATTAGGAAACTAAGTAAAGAATTATAAAATATTAAAACAAAAGACTTGTAATGAAATATTCTAGCAATTATAAATATATAATAGAGTTATAATTTATTTAATATAATTTCAATCCATTACGTAACTAAGTAAGAGTGTAAGACAATTCATAAAACAAATTCAACGCTTAGAGCCTTTTATTTTATTAATAGAACTTTCAAATCTCACATACAAATATAATTCTTTTGAAGAGCACCTAATCTACGCAGCCACCTTCTAAGAAGGGTTCTGTTTGAACTAGGCCTCTTAGTAGCCAATTACAAATTATCATACTAATATTTGTAAGCTCCTATATAACTTCGTTGTAACTTATCTATAATTTCTCTCGGACATTGTTCTGGAATTGGCAATGTTGATTGATGTTCCATGAGTTCTATGCCATCATCGCCCCCAGTGCTAAGTATCTCATTGTATTCTTCTTCTTCCCTAGTGGTTAATTTTTCAAAACCAAGATTTCTTCTTTCTGAATTAATCCAATCTCTGAATAATACGGAAATCTCTAGGCTGTCCTCCGCTAATGAATGTCTATGATCTCCGATTTGAAATCTTGCCGCGCTAAAAGCA
>AWOL01S0005484.1:0-32710 GCA_000715115.1 Nicotiana otophora | reverse complement strand
ATATATATATATATATATATATATATATATATATATATATATATATATATATGGTTAGTCATTCTTGTGAACTTGAGGCTCGCTATTTGACTTTATGCTTACTCAGAATCTTACATATCATGTGATAAAACTTTGAGTTGCCTTGCATTCACTTGAGGGCTGAAACTATGTTGAGTTGAACAGTTCATGCGTCGTGAGTGAGTGAGGATTTGTATAAATAATGCACATGCTTAGCTTGTGATGTCTAGAACCTGCCCGATTGGTTTCTTAGTGCAAATCTCAGGTTAATGATTGGGTGCTGAGATAATCTTAGGCTATCTTTGTGACTGCTAGCTAAATTTGACCAAATTGAGCTCCCTAGTACATAAATTACCCTAGTTACCCCCGTTGAGACTTTAACCTTTTATTTGGCTACCACATTACAAACCTTTACCCCGTTGTGAAATAATTCCTTCTTTTGATCCCATCCCTCCTTGAATGAGTAATAATGAGACTAAAAGCCTAAGTTGGGGGTGCCAGTACAAAGTGGAAAGTGGCAAGGTTGAATACTGTGTGTATAAGAAAAAAAAACAAGCTCAAAATTGTATATATAAAGAAACTCAAGCTCCAAAAAGAAAAGCTTATAAAAAAAGAAGAGGGAAGAAAAAGAGTGGAGTCTTGTAGAAACTGAAGAAATACTTTGAGGTGGTTCTATGTTAGTAACTCGAGGTCAATAAGTGCTATGTAGTGAAGAAGCAAAGTGTATGTAAAGTTCAAGGAGGGTATAGCCACTACTTTTCCAAATATCCATCCAACCCGTCCCGAAAACCTACATTACAACCCGTGCAAAGTCCTTGGTGATCTACATCGAATCATTCATAAGATAGAAATAAGTTAAAATAAGGGCAAGCATATGGACTGATACTTGTAACATGTAGCTTATGTTCCGATTGCAAGAGTGTTTGATTGCATCCCCTGTACATATGTGTGAGTTGGGGATTTTCTTTGTTGTGAGCGCACATGAATTACAAGATTTAGCAGAAGTTAGGTTTTTGAAGTAAAATGCAAGTGCACACTTAGCTGTGAGTAGCATTTTGTCATTTTGGTCAAGGCTCGAAGTTCACAAGTTGATTGGTCGAATTGTTAAGTGATAGTCATATTCCATGAAGGGTAAATAAAAGAAGTTACATGCATATTAGCTGACAGTTAAAACCATCTATAGTCACTACTGTTTTGTGACATGTCGGAAATAGAAGTAGTATAGGATAGGATAATTTTGTTCTAGTTGCTTGAGGACAAGCAAGAGTTTAAGTTGGGGGTGTTGATGTGCCGTAGAATTTTGGCACTTTTGATACCAATTACATAGACTTTAGTTCGTCTTTCAATGCATTTTTAGTTAATTCTTATGAAGTTTTGGTGTTTTGCAGTGCATGAGACTTGAGGACCCAAAAACATGGGAAAAAAGTCAAAAAGCCACAAAAGGGCAGGAATCCTGCAAGTATGCGACCGTAGAAGCTATATGCGGACCGCATAATCACCGCAAACTGAAGCAGACTCATGGCCAACTGAAGAGAAGAATGTGCGGTCCATTATGCGGTCGCGTAACACTTCTGCGGACTGCATAATGACCACATAATTGCAATCAAGGAATCTGCGTAGCACTTCTGCGATGGAAAATGAGGTCGCATAACTGATATGCGGACTGCATAATTAGAATGCGGTGGAAATCCGGGCTTGAAGATCTGAAGTTCTGCGATGCAAGTGGAAATTATGCGGACCGCATACATGATCTGCGACCATTATGCGGTCGCATAAGGGTTATGCAAGGGCATTTTTGTCCAGTCTTGATCCCGACTTTTAGTCCACTATAAATAGATTTACTGGGGTTTTTGCTGGCCATCTTGTCTAAAAAAGAGGCTACATTGAAGGAATTGAATACTCCATTATTTTGGAAGCTTTTGAAGAGAGAATCTTGTACTTTTGTAAGCCTTATGACTTTAATTATTGTTTTATCTTTGTATTTAGTATGAGTAGCTAGTCTTAAATACTAAGGTTGTGGGCCCTAAATGAGTGTAATATTAATGGATGTTTACCATTGAATATATATATATATAATGGTTGGTTGATATTTATTCATTTCTCATGCTTCATTTATTGTTGGTGATTGCAAATATTAACTAATTCCATTTTACTCTTTCTTTACTTGAAAAAGTGGGTTAGGGTTTGGTAGAATTGAATATCTAAAACTCAAGGCTTTAAACCTTATTTAATAGAATCGCTTAGGAATACGTGGATTCTATTTGGAATAAAATGGTTATTCTTAATTGCAACTCTTTTATATTTGGAAAAATCATAAAGAGAAAATACTACTCAACTATTGAAAAATATTGAGTTGTCACTTAGAAACCATGTGCATATCAAAGGACCTTCCATTAGAAATATATTATATTGACACCGATAACATTACATTCCATTGAAGGGGACACAACCTTGGTTTCTTTAATCAAATTAATTACACTCTCACAATACTATAGTCTTCTTTACTACACACAATTACAACACTCTTTTTAGCTAATGGAATAGAATTACGATTTAAGTCAAGTTTCACACTACTCAAGTAATCTTTTCATACCTATTCCCCGTAGGATTCAACCCCAACCTAGTTGGGTTATTATATTTGACATCGACTGTTTTACACAATTTATTAAGGTATAATTTGAGCGTATCAACATTATCATAGTTAAATCATGCTCATGTAATTCAAACACATATGCAGAAAGAAAGAAAGAAATTGAACATTTCAAGGGTTTAAAACACTAACCAGCAGCAGAATCAAAAGAGTAAAGAGTGTAATAGCAATTTAGCAAAAACCCCAAGTCTCCGATGCTTCAGAGTTCACAAGAGCCTCGAGAGTGGGCTCCGAGCAGTGTTTTCACCGGAGGAGGTCGTTTAATAGCCTTGGCTTTCAGCCAGCCCCGAATTCAATGCTTTTAGAGAGTGTTCGAGTGTAACAGTGAGTGAGTGAGTGAAAGAGGAGAGTAGTGAGAACAATATGAGTGATATTTTGGGGATTCAAAAGTCTGTCCAAGGGGATTTAGGGGAGAAGTTTATATAGTAGCAGATTTAACACATAAAATAAGGAAATATGGTAGATTAAACACAAAATAAGGAAAATATAGCATGCGAAATCAATTAGAATCAGTTTTAGGGAAAATAATACGTAAAGTAAGGAAATACAGTAGGTTAAAGAAAAAATAAGGAAAATTCATCAGTCAAACACAAGAAAGAAAAGAATATCACACGCAATCAAAATCAGTAAAGCGAAAGGGGAAAATCTCAAACCCTAGTTGGGATTAACATCCTTGAATCGAACCAATAATGCAAGAATCGTTCAATATAACGTGTATAGAGACGAAAGATTGTCCAGATCTTCACAGAATCAAAATAGGTCGGTCTCTTTCATGAGAAGTAGTTCTTGCCAAAAATAGGGCAAGAACTAAGTAACACCATAGACATGCGTATAATAGTAGAGTATCACACAATAGGTAAGTAAATCATGGATTGATTCCATGTTTGGGTTAAAAAATCAGAGAAGATTGAGGTATGTCGGCTAGGGTTTCTCTGAGAGAAGAAGAGAGGGTGTGAATGCGGATGGGCAGGGGGGAAATAGGTCCTTAGGGTTTAGGGTGATGGGGTAACTAAAAGGGGTTGGTTTATTAGGGGTCTTTGATCACTCGAGATCAACGACCACGATAATAAGGGGAATGAGGCAGGTTATTTAGAACATGTACCATTTGGTTTTGGGCCGGGGTGGACTGGGCTAAGGTTTGGGTAGTTTTGTGCCATTAATGTGGTCCGAAAATGGTTAGAATAGGGCTATTATTTAAATTCCCAAAATATTTATCAAACTAATTTATAAAATATGCTTAATAAATGAATGAAAATATTATTTATGCACCGAAATGCTTAAAATAATAACTTTATATTATAAAGATATAAATATACTATTATGACACAAATAATATAAAATAAAGAGCAATTGTATGGATATATGCCATTATTGCAAAAATTAGATAAGTAGCTTAAAAATGCTAATGTAATTATATGGAATGAAATAAAATGTTTGAAACATATATTATAGGTGCACAATAATTATTTTAGGTAACTAATTCATCACAAAATAATTTAAATGGATAATTAATAGATATTTATATATAATTTAAATACAAGAAAATTAATTTAAAGCTCTAAAAATTAGGGAACAATTATAGAAAATACTTGTATAGGTTTGTAAACTAAATAATGATGCAAATATGCTATTTTGAAAGTATATATGTATTTTAGAAAATATGATGGCAAAATTGAGTATCAACAAGGTGCATTCTTTCACTCTACATCATGCAAAGAATTATTGCATAATTGTATTGCTGAAAATTTCGGAAAAGTTTATCTAGCAGACGGCGAACCTCTGGACATTGTCGGAAAATGTGAAGTTCATATAAAGACTTCACAAGGAATGTTATGGAAATTGCAAGATGTTCGACATGTTCTAGGCCTCAAGAAAAATCTGATATCTATGGGTCATATTGTCAGTGAAGGATATACAACAACATTCGGTAACAGATCGTGAAAGATAATCAAAGAAAATTTAGTTGTGGCACGAGTCTTCAAAATGGGAACACTGTATGCAACTGCAATACAAAGAGATACTATAGCAACTGTTGATCATGATCGTGATACAACATTGTGGCTCCGGAGGCTCGGGCATATGAGTGAGAAGTGAATAAAGTTGTTGCCATCCAAAGAAAAGTTGCCAAACCTAAACCATGTTGAATTAGGTTTGTGCGAAGATTGCATTTACGGGAAACAAAAGAGAGTTAGTTTCTCAAAGGCGGGAATGACGCCAAAGAAAGAGAAGCTGGAACTAGTGCAAACAGATGTGTGGGGACTAGCTCCTATAACTTCTCGAGGAGGCTCACGCTATTATGTCACCTTCATTGATGGCTCTACATGAAAGGTATGGGTTTATTTTCTGAAAAATAAATCTGATGTGTTCGTTACCTTTAAAAGATGGAAAGCTGAAGTTGAAAATAAAACAAATCTAAAGTTAAAATGTTTGAAGTCTGAAAATGGAGGAGAGTATGATAGCCAAGAGTTCAAAGCATTTTGCTCGGAGAATGGGATCAGAATGATCAAGACAGTTCCTAGAACACCGGAACAAAATGGCATTGCTGAGAGGATGAACAGAACTGTGAATGAACGAGCCAGAAGTATGAGAATACATTTTGGATTGCCGAAGTATTTTTGGGCCGAGGCTGTTAACACAACATCTTACCTCATAAATAGGGGACCCTCTGTACCGCTGAATTTTGAAATTTCGGAGGAGGTATGGACAGAAAGGAAGTAACTCTCTCACATATGAAATATTTTGATTGTGTTGCTTATATGCATGTAAACTCTAATAATAGAGATAAGCTTGATCCTAAAGCCAAGAAATGTTTCTTTATTGGAAATGGTGATGATAATTTTGGTTATCGATTTTGGGATGATCAAAATAGAAAGATCCTAAGACACGTGAATGTCACATTTAATGAAAATGTGATGTACAAGGACAAGCTTAAAGTAGAACCAACATGCACAAGCAAACAAACATTTAAAACAGTTGAGTTAGAAGAAATCTCAAAAAATGAAGTGGTTAGAGGGATCACAACTGATTCTGAAATTGAAGATAAAGAACTAGAAACCAAATCTGGATCAGAACCAGAAGCCGAATCTGGTTCAGAACCAGAACCAGAGATAAAATCAAATGCAGAACCGAATCTGGAGTTAGGACTTGAATCAAATACGGGGTCAGTTACTCCTGAACCTACATTGAGGAGATCTAAAAGAGTCACACATTCTCCAGATAGGTTAACTCTCTCTTTTCAATATTTACTTCTGACTGATGCTAGAGAACCAGAGCATTTTGTTGAAGCAATGCATGTGATAAACTCTGATAAATAGAAGCTAGCCATGAAAGAAGAGATGAATTCTCTTCAAAAGAATAAAATATGGATACTTACGGAGTTACTAAAAGGAAAGAAGGCATTGCAGAACAAGTAGGTGTTTAGGGTCAAGGAAGAGCATGAAGGTAAGAAGAGATATAAAGCACGCGTAGTATTAAAAGTCTTTCAGCAGAAGGAAGGAGTTGACTACACCAAGATTTTCTTTCCTGTAGTCAAATTAACTACTATCAGGTTGGTGCTAAGTATCGTAGCTGCAGAAAATTTACATTTGGAGCAGCTAGATATTAAAACTACTTTCTTGCACGGTGACCTTGGAGAAGACATCTATATGAAGCAACCTGAAGGTTTTCAAGTTTCTGGTAAGGAAAACCTTGTGTGTAAGTTGAAGAAGAGGTTCTACGGTTTGAAGCAGGCTCCCCGACAATGGTATAAGAAATTTGATGGATTCATGCATAACAATGGTTTCACGCGATGTGAGATGGACCATTGCTGTTATATCAAAAATCTTGATGAATACTATATCATTTTACTGTTGTACATTGATGATATGCTAATTACAGGATCTAGCATAAATGAGATCAACAGGGTTAAGCAACAACTAGCAGAGGAGTTTAAAATGAAAGACTTAAGACCAGCTAAGCAAATGCTTGGGATGAGGATTAGCAGAAATAAGTCTGAAGGAACCTTAAAGTTGTCTAAAAAAAGTACATACAGAAGGTACTAAGCAGGTTCAATCTCCATGATGCAAAGACCAGAAGAACTCCGCTCGAAAGCATCTTAATCTGTCAAAAGGACCAATCACCTAAGACAGATTAAGAAAGAAAGTACATGTCCAAAGTTCCATATGCTTCAGCAGTTGGAAGTTTGATGTACGCTATGGTTTGTACTAGACCTGACATAGCCCATGCAATTGGAGTTGTTAGTAGATACATGTCAGATCCAGGAAAGGAATATTGGATAGGTGTAAAATGGATATTACGATATGTCAAAGGCACCTCAGGTATGGCACTTTGTTTTAAAAAGAGCAATATTATCTTACAAGGTTTTGCTGATGCAAATTTAGGCGGCGATCTGGATAGTCGAAATCGTACCACAGGTTATGTGTTCACTTTGGGTGGTACTGCTGTCAGCTGGATGTCCAGACTTCAGAAAAGTGTTTCTCTATCTACCACTGAAGCAGAGTGCATGGCAATCTCAGAAGCTGGAAAGGAGATGATTTGGCTCAAGAACTTTCTTAAAGAGCTAGGTAAAGATCAGGACAATTGTGAGCCTTTCAGCGATAGCCAGAGTGCAATTCATCTTGCCAAGAATTCAGTGTTTCGTGAAGATCAAAGTACATCCAGCTGAGGTATCATCATATTCGAGAGTTGATAAGTGAAGGAACTTTTTTCCTGCATAAGATACTAGGATCAAAGAACCCGTCAGACATGCTGACCAAAGTTATCGGTGTTGACAAACTGAGGTTGTGCACTACCTTAGTTAGCCTTCAAGATTGATAATGCGAAGGCGCCACCAGAGAATACCAATTTTTTTTTTTAAAAAATAAATCTTTCTTGATGTATATGGGTTTGAGAGGGAGATTGATGAGACAAACCCATGTGAGAAAAAAAAATAAAAAAGTCAAAGAAAAAAGAAAGAAAGGAAAGATAGAAAGAGACACGAGTTAGGAAAGACATGCTGCAAAATGTGAAAGAACAAATTCAGCGCAGTTTGCGGTGTCGTCCTGTCACATGTTCATATTTTGCTGAAGAATTCAGCTGATTCCTCTACCTATAAATAGGCATCCCCTCCCCATTTGTATCCCATCCCTCACAATATTCTTCTTTCTTTCTCAACATTAATAAAGAACTATTCTTCATGTGGTCGTGGAGTAGGCAAAAATTATCGAACCACGTAAATCTTATCTTGTCTTGTTTTAAGAGTTTTTATTAATTTTCTTTTGAAATTTTTATATCCTTTATTTAGTTCGACACGCTTCCCAACAATACATTGTAACAAACGACCACTTAGACACAAAGCACCTAATATAATCACCAAGGCAGAAACAATGCTGATAACATAGCTTTGAAGACGAGCAAAAATGGCATTTGGCACCCCGCATTTTCAATTCACATTACTACTTATATATAACCCATGGCCTATAGTTGACTTCTTTGAAGATTTAATAGGTGTTTGGATTGGCTTTTACGCTGCTCAAATCAGCTTTTAAGTTCTTTTTAGTTATTTTTAGTGTTTGGCAAAGTTATAAAGTACTTAAAATAAATAAATAACTGCTTAAAACAAGCAAAAACAATAAGTTGGACAACCAAACTTATTGCTTTTTGACTTAAAAGCTATTTCCGCTAAAAAGTCACTTTTTGAGCCAATTCAAATGGGCTATTAATAAGCCGACAATTTGCAATAAGCAATGAGATAGGCTAACATCGTGATCTCTGCAACAATATGCAAGGCGAAACAATATTAAAAATTTATTAATGGCCATTTAAAAGCTTTGAATTCAAAAATCAGATTTTGTGAAATTTTTATATGTTTAAATTAGGTATCATTATAAATGATTGAGAATATATTTTAGAATTTATATCTCATTTTTAGATAATTTGGTGAAGATTCAAGTTGGTTTTGATTGGAATTTTATATTGAAACTCAAAGAAGAAGAAAGCATAAATAAATTGTATATATTTTGTATGTCGAGTGCACAAACAACTCATAAAATATATACAACTAATACGATTATATATTAATTGTATGCAAATTGTAACTTTTTGATCAAATTCTGTAAAAATATTTTATATACAAGTTGTATATAAGTTGAATGTAAATTGTAGCTTTTGATAGGATTCCGTACGACAAAAACTTATATTGAAGTTGTATATAAATTGTAGTTTTTGCCAGAATTTATTTATAGTTTGTTAATTTTTAGTTACTTTCTGTAAATAAAAAACTTAGCTAAAACAATAAGTTTAAAATTCTGTACATAAACGAAAAATCCCTAATTATGAATAAGAAATGGACCTCATTTCTTAACAGACTAAAATTCCTAATTCTACTGACCCAATCCCTAGTGTCAAACAGCATAGTTCCGTCAACTTTACTATGGAAATTCAGAGTAAAATCATGGCGAGAGGAAATGGAGACCGACTGAGTGATTTGCCCGACGCAATTCCAATTCACATTCTCTCTATGTTGTGTAATCCTAAAGAAGTTGTGAGAAGCAGCGTATTATCTAAAAGATGGCAGTTTCTTTGGAAGTCCGTCCCAATATCACTCGATTTTGAAATCTCCTTTGGTTACAGCGAAAAGGGAATTCGTGATTTCGTGGGTTCCGTCAATAGAGAGCTTCATTATTGGAGATCTTTCGAGAAAATCCGAAAGTTCAGGGTTAGTCTCTATACGTACAAGAAGAGTTATATTAAAGATATCGATTTGTGGATACATTTTGCAACTAAAGTTGCTAATGTTGAAGATTTTACACTTGAAATTCGCTTTGGTGGTGACTTATATGAGTTTCCTCAATTTGCATTCAAGAACACATCGCTGAGGAATTTGGATTTAAGAGGCTGCAATTTGAGCCCTCCTGGCAGTGTTAACTGGAGTAGGCTCGTTTCTCTTTCTCTTGGGGACCTTGAATTGACAGATGGTATAATGGGAGAAGTATTATCTGGTTGCCCTAACTTGGAGTGCTTGGAACTGGATAGTGTTTCGGGCATTCATCGTTTGGAAATCAGCTCTGTGAAGCTAAGAGAATTGAGCATACGAGAGTACCTAAATGAGCTTGAAATATTAGCCCCGTATATTCAAACTTTACAGATTTTAGGGATCTGCCCGGATATAAACTTGCAGCAGAGAAACGTGGCTTCACTTGTCACTGCAGTACTTTATTTAACTGCTCATTTTGAAGATGGAGAAGACGACTTGGAGGAGGAGTGTAGCTATTTCAAGGAACTTCTTCACAGTGTTGCCCATGTCGAGAATCTTGAATTGGGTCCCTGGTGCATCCAGGTTTATTCAATACTCTTCCCTATACAAAGTTCAGCATCTTGCAATTAAATCATCACTTTAGTAATTAATAGAGCCACTACTTAGGATTTCTGATAACTACAACAACAAAAAAAAAACAGAGTAATCCCACAAGCGGGGTATGTGAAGGGTACTGTGTACGCAGACCTTGGCCCTACCTTGTGCAGGTAGAGAGGTTGTTTCCAATAGGCCCTCGGCTCAGGCGATAATCTGATAACTAAGTTGATAAATACTAAAGAATTACATTCTCATGGCCAATGTGGTTGGACAGTGCACAGTGGCAGTAATTGAAACAAGACCTTTTGAACAAAATTCTAGATGATGAATTATGAGAATAAAGAGTTTGTTATGACAGAAGATGGAAACTCTGGGTTGATTTATTTTGATCATAGTCTTTAAGTCATGTGAAGGGTTTTTTCCAAATGTTTAAAGGTACATCTTTGGATTTCCAAACCACCCTTGAACACTTTAATGTGGCAAAATGCAGTCTAATAGTCCAAGTTATTTTACGAATTATTCAGCAACTTTCATGTCATTTATTAAGTATGTCGCCTTTCCTTGTTTTGACATACTATGGTTATCTATTTGGTTTATAAGTGCTTGTCCATACTGGAGCTGAAAGGGTGGCAATCTCAACCATCGAGCCGGAAATCCTTAAAACTTAACGTAGCCTTAGATCGGATGGACTTCCCTGGAATTTGCAGCTTTCTCCAGAGTTCAGCGGATCTTGAGACATTGGTGGTTGACTGGTACAGTCACGAACCAAGAGTAAGTTTCCTTTATGCCTTCATTTCTGTTACTTCAACAACAACAACAACAACAAAAAACCTAGTGTTTCTGTATAGGAGGAGGACTCCTACTTAAGTACTTCACGAAAAAAATCATAAAACTTTTTTTTTATAATGTAAGCAACCTTATGTATATTTCATAGATAATGATAAAAAGTTACAAAGAGGGACTTGACTGCTTGTCTCTTCCAGAAAAGGTAAGAATTGAACCGGTTCAATCCTCAAGTAAATAGAATATTGAGAAAGGTTAATCTTTGACAAAAATGTAGGAGATAAGCCTCTAACATGTAACCATGACGAGTGTTTTTGTATAGGAGGAGGACTCCTACTTACGACGTGAAACATAAATAGCCTAAGTAGTTGATGAGCTTTACAACAATAGCTTGTAACTTGTGGAGACTTGCTCCCCTGTGCATTGTTTCCATAAGAACTAAAAAAGAGAATAAGTGAGGAGCATTCTCAAGTAACATGTGAGTTCACAAAAGGAACTAACTGGGAAGTTCATCTCGTTGCATTATTGGATGTAAGCTTTGGGCTTTCCTTCGAATTCAGAAGGAAGGGAGCTTCCAGTTGTCAACCTTTAAGTTCCCTCTAGCTTCTCTTGGTAGTGAGTTAAAGCTGAAAAACTCCTTATTTGCGTCCAATAGGTGATTGTATCCATCTAAACGATCAGCCACACCATTGGATGCTCTGTAAAAGTGTGTCATCTTGACATCTTCACTTTGAAATAACTCTTTAACCTCCTCAATAATAGGTCCGTAGTGCCAAGAAAGTCTTGTAACTCCCTTGACAACATTCACAATAAGTAAAGAGTCGGCTTCCACCCAAATTTTCCACCTTATGCTAGGAGTTAAAGGATCAGATTAAGCTTTGAAACATTTTTGTTCTTTAAAAATTCATCACCTTTTATTTTTCCAAAATCAACTCCTGGCTTTCTACTTCCTCTAAGGAGAATAACTGATTTATATAGCGGATTTTTTCCTGCAGGACCTACTGTCAGAGTACACAAATGAGGTTGAACAGAGCAGGAGGTTTGAGACACATAATTTCAACTGTTCATCGCTACATCTGAAGACCATCAAGTTCATTAACTTTGATGGACCACTAAGTGGAAATAAATCTGTACTGCCATTTGTAAAATATTTGCTCAAGAATGCAATTGTGATAGAGAAGTTCGTCATTACTTGCAGATTCATCAGGAGTGATGTGTCTCGGGATTATGTTAAAATGAAACAGGAGTTCCTAAGCTTTCCAAGATCCTCTCCGCATGCTTCAATTGTCTTTTCTTATCGATAATCTTATGCCCCTCTCTTTTGTATTAATTACAGCATATGTAACAGCCTTTTGCTTTATGTTTGAAACTGGTTTGTAGCTGATAGACAAGGTTAGGATTCTACTTATCAGTATCCAAGTAGTTCTTATCATGTCTAAGCACAATGTGTTTATTGACTTTATTCTCTGATCATGTAAGAAAGCTTCCTCTAAGGTTGAAAGTCATTACGAGTTGATATGATTGTTTCTGTTGGCATATGTTATATGACTAATATTTCAAGGTAAGATGAGGTGAATGCCAAGAATTCCATCCACATGAAGATCTTCCATTGGCAAAAACTTATAGAATAGACACTGCTAACTCTTAAGTGCTACTGATATACTTTTTTTATACAGGTATCAGGCGTGGTTTATCTGCTCCCTGTTAACCTTACTGGTACCTCATGGTCAGCCCCATGTGCAGAACTTGAGTGATTTTCTCCTATGTCATAAATGTACCAATATACTGGCAATATTGTCTATAATTGATATCTTTTCTCATGAATTTCCCTTTGGGATGGCTTTTTGTCGTCAAATATATAAAGCTAGAGCAGGTTTTTTTTTTTTTCTATTCATGATGTTGGTAAAGAGTAATTTTTCAATTTTGTGCGGTAATATGAAGTCGCAGGGAGGAATCTTTGATGGATTTATTTCATCATTAATTTTCAGTTATTTGCTTGTTTCACCTTTGACCAATTTCAGAGACGTGACATCTCCTATAGTCTACTGTATGTGATCTGGAGATTAAATGCTGCGTCACTTTCTTTTTTTGATGATGGTCGTGTCCAGACCAGCTTGCACACACCTTGACTATCACCAAGTACTTGCTACCTCCCATCATCATAGGTACCAGGTAACTCAGCTGCCAAGGCTAATGTTGTGTCTCTTAATTTAAAAGATCACTGCAAGTTTAATTAGGTCAGAGATTTCCTGTTTGGTACATTAATAAGAACCTTCGTAACTTGGGACTATCTGAAATCTCTATTGCCTATTGGTGTTGTGGAGTCTGCCGAAACTAATCATTGCATCGATTCGTTGAACCCGTGCTTGAAGCATTTCTCTGATTGGCTACTGGATGTCATTGCCACTGGAGTTTTTGATGCATTTTTCCCTGCAGCAACACATGAATATGCTCCCCTAGTTGAAGAGGAGTGGAAGATCCTGCGATACAGGAAACATACCAGAGAAGAAATGAGCTTCATTTCCTTCCAGATGCAGCAGATTACTTCTTGAGCAAGGTACTTTTCGGAGTCTTGTTGAATCAAGCTGTCCAGTATAGTCTTTAGAGTAATGTAGTTATATAAAAACATTTTGGCACTTGTTACCACTATCAAAAAAAAAAAAAAAAGTTTGGCACTAATATCTCAAAGTATATGGGCGACGAGTTGTTTCATTTATCTAGTTGATCTGAGTGGTGGATCATATGTCGTCGATGTGTATTTAGCCCTGCTCGCCTGGTAACATAGTGTTCTCATGCATCAGCTATATACTGTTACAAATCGTTATCGACTTTCTCCTTAATGTTTCTACTTATTCATTTATTCTCTTGTAAGTATGCCATGTCAAGATCAATTTTGGCTTTGTCCAGTTACTAGCAAAGGCAGTTGCTGCCTGAAGGTCATTTCTTTTACCAAGTAATATATAATCTCGATCCTTTCTTGTGAAGTATTACATGTGAATATGAAACCAATTTTACTTCGTTTTCTTGATTACACCTGCTATAACAGATTCTGAATTTGATTAATGCTAACATTCATGAAGATAGACAATGGATACTGAATTGGCTTGTTTTCTGCCTTCATAGGTTGTTGAGGTATCAAGCAATGAGTGTGAACCTTCAGATCGAGATATACTGTATGTTGAAGGGGATGGTTTGGCTTTTATGGAGTTCTCCTCGGATGATCGTTGCCTAATGGCTGAAACCTATGGAGACAATCTGGCTCCCGCATCACCTCTGACTAGGTAACCATTATCTTCTGACTAGGATAGTTACATACTTACATTCATTGGCGTTAAGTGTTATTAAAGTATCTTTTTAGTTTTAGCTGTTGGGAATTCTGTAGAGGTACCACCTCATGATGATTAAAATGGATCTTCAAAATCTGTAAGTCGTTAACTACTAGTACTATACCAGTATTTCACTGATGCAACTCCAGATGACACAATTAACAGGCATATTTTCTCCAGAACTAAGGCGGTCAACATTGGCAGTTGAGATGGCCTGGGAAATAGCTGCAGAACATGAGGTGCTCCTTTTCGTTTCCAGTGCGGACTCACAATAGTAACCAGTCACCCGCTATGAAGCTTTAAGACCTCTATACTTCTCTCACAGGTAGAAAGCTATTTGTGTGGCAAGCCAGGCAAGAGATCGAGTGACAGTTGATGAGGCATTCAAGTATACAAAAGGATCATACTTATATCATCCTTTTGTATTATATGCTGAAAATTTGAAGTTTATGGGTTCTAAACTTGTTGTCGAACACATAACTCGTTATAATTATTGGGTTTATAATTGAATATTTACACATATTTAATGAACCTAAAAAACATATAGGGTCTAAGCAAAGGCTATGGGTTCGTCTGAACTCGTAAGTTATACTCTTCTTCCGCCCCTGCCTTGTGCTGTTATATTCCTTTGCTGTAATTTTCCTATTTAAAGACTAAAAAATGTGTTCTCAAGATGAGCATGCATGTCAACAAGAGAATTAAAGCATTAGGCAGCTGGAAAGAGGGGAAACCAAAAAATTCAAATCGATTATCCAACTGCAACAATAGATGACTAATAATTCAAAACCCTAAATCCAACCTAGTCCGTTTAATAATCCTCCTGCCAAGATCTCCCATCAAGGATCTTAGATCCCAGATAGGAGTTTTGGCATGAGGGTTTTTAGCGGCTAGATCTATTTTTTTTTTTTGGTATATTTTATGTTATTTCTTGTTTTTCATCTTTATATTTTGTGTTTATTGTCGATTACTGTTTTATTTTTTTATTTTATTACTGTCTGATATTCTGTTTAAATCGATTAATTAAACAAACTTAATTAAGATAAAGTAAAAACAGTGTTAGATTACTTTATGTTTCTTTTTTTGCTTTATGTTTTTATTTTATTTTATCTTTATTAGTTCTGAGTTTATTTTTAGTATTACTGCTTTGTTGTTTATTTTGTTAAATCAATTGCCGTTATTTTTTTTAATTTATTTTTACTGTTGTTTGGTTTGGTTAAGAACTGGGCCTCATTGAAGTGGCATGTTCTACTTGGCTCACAAATTGGGCCTGTCTGAATAGACATGCCCATAACTTTGTAAAAAGCTTAAGAGTCCAAACTCCTTAGGCCTAGAGTTACCTGATTCAGGCTCAGAACCAATCTGGTTCTGAGAAAATTCCAAGACCCTTAAGGGTCAGTTTTGGAATCCCAATTCTGAAAATTATTCAGAAAATACTAGAAACTTCTAGAATAGGGACAGTTGTCCCAATGCTGAGTAGGAAAATAGGGATAAGATCCAAAAATATCCAGAAATTGGACACTTGTTCGTTTTCTGAGATAAGGAAGGTACTAGAAATTGGACAGCTGTCCATTTCTGTTAAGAAAGATGCCATTTCTCTAATTTATGAGAATTCTGACAGATTCTTTTGTACCCTAATTCTCATCCCTTTTCACTTCTTTACTATATAAATACACTCTTCCCTTATACACATTATACACATCTGAAGACACACAATATACACACTGAAATAGCTACACACCTACACACACAGAAATCTCTGCACTACCTTAAGGTTTTCTCTTCATTTCCAAAAGAAAAACTTCTGAAAATCAATCTTGATTTTTCAGAGACAAAAATATACAATCCTTTCCTGTTTTCTTTCAAAAATCCTGTTGTTCTTCCTACTATACTAGGTTTCATTGCTGCTGCTTTACTTCAAGCTTTCAAAGACTTATTTTCTTACTTATTTGTTTTTGTTGCTATCAAGGTACTTCCTTAAACAATATAAATGTTTAAATCTTGCTGTATCATGACTATGATTCTACTGGTTATCAAAAATCTGTGTTCTATTTGAATATTGCATAAAGTTGTTTGGTTGATAGTGGTTAGTTATTTATACTGCTTGAGTCATTTAAGTCATGGTAGCTTTTATGTTAAAATGTTCTTAAAACTGTAAAAAACTTGTTTAAAGCTTTATATATATTCACAAAATTTGTATGTGCGTGTGTAATAGTAGAAGAAAAAATAACACACACATTTCTTAGAAAATTTATTAAAGTAGTAATTGGTAGATTTGTTATTACTAATGTAATAATTTAGCTTTTATATTATATTATCATGTACAATGTGCTGGTTTAATTAGTAGTTTTACCATTTCATTTAAAACAATCAAATGTAGTAAATCTGATTCCATTAGTTCTAAGTCATGAAAAAACTATGTTTTGCAAGCAAACTTAATAGCAATCAGGGTACATTTTCAGGCCCAAATCAATTGAGTCTACGAGATTGTCCTCTGAAATTTTGACTAATAAATTAAATTGATAATTCAAGTAAAGGCAGTAATTTTTTGTTGTTTTAGATACACAATGAGTCTTAAACATAGCACTTTAACATAAGTTACTAAGAGGCTTAGGCAATCAGTAGGAAATTATCCAAAAATTAACCAAAATTTTGATTTATTTTGTTCGTATCCCAAGACCCTGTTAACTGTTTTTTTTAAAGATAAACAAAATATAGGTAAAATCTGATAATTGCTGGTACAAATTTTAATTTCAAAATCATTCACACAAATATGCACTGGGCCAGAGTCACTTGGATTCATTATCATCAGGCCCAAATTATTTTTTGAGTAATTTGTCCAAAATGGGTATTGGGCCAGAGTCATCCGGACTAATTATTAAACCAAAACCTTCTTGCATTAAATGTGTTTAATTGATTGAATGCTTAATAACATTGTATTGGGCCAGAGTCATTTGGACTCCATGATCACTAGGCCCAAATCGTTTGGATTGAATTCATTTAGCTGCCTTAAAATATGCATTGGGCCAGAGTCAATTAGACTCAAGCAGGCCCAAATTCTTTTGAACTGAATTCATTAGCTAGGCCCAATAACGAATAATATATGTCTTGGGCTACAGTTCATTTGGACTCAGTCCTTATCAGGCTTCAAACTTTAAATCTGGGCATGCTTCACAGATAATACATAGGATGCCCCCATCTAATACAAACAAACATATCACCTAGTATTGAACCTTTATACTTAGCAATATGACATTGAGTATTTAGTTTAGAGACATAAGCATAACTTAAGGTATTTATAATCAATTTAATTATTACAATTATGTTCACGCACGCATGACATAGTTGTGATGCCAAAAACAAACCAATGTACATGTTCGCGTGACCATGGTCAAACAATCTTAATAAATAAAATGCCTTAATTAAACACTCGTAGAAATGCTTTAGGTGCGGATTTTAAACTACTATCGTGATTGCGTACATGTCTACGTGACGTGATCCCGTTATCCTAAATTAAATCGAGGTATGCGTTCGCGCAACTTCGACCAAACAATCTTAAATTAATAAAGCATGATTAATTGTGTACACGTATACGTGACATGATTTTAGCGCCCCAAATAAAATGGATTCACGCACATGTGATCAGTTTCAAAGATAAATCCATAATTCAATAATTAAAAGCGGTAAAAGGTAAAAATGTACATAGGTTCTAAAATGAGTAATTAAATAATTTAATTAAGCCAGGTATGATTAAAGCGACTGTGCGAAAACCATGGAATCCGTGAATGCCTAACACCTTCTCCAGGGTTAACAGAATTTCTTACCCGATCTTCTGTGTTCACAAACCATAAATAAGAGTCAATATCCTCGATTTGGGATTTTAAAATAAACCGGTGACTTGAGACACCATAAAATTAATATTAAGTGGAGACTCTGAATCAAATAAATAATCCAATTTCGAATAATGTCACTTTAATTGGAAAAACTCCCCTATCCCCCATTGGGAAAAATGAGATGTGACAGCTCTGGCGACTCTGCTGAGGAACGAACCCGGAATCTCTGGTTCATGGTTCAAGAATTCGAGCTTGTTAATATGATTTTTACTTGGCTTTATTGATTGTTGATATTACTGTATTTTGTGGGCCTAATGTGCTAATTGTCGCTCATTTACCGCTTTAATATTATTTAAACTGTATTAAATTATCTTTTTACGCCTCTCTTCTGATTCTTCTAAAAATTATGGTGCACACGTACGCGTGCCCCACTTTTTTGTTAGAGGTCATACCAAATAGAATGAGGATGGATCAGTCACTAGGCCGGGTAGACTTTCGTGCTCCCGGTACGTCGGTCCCAAATCGGCTCAAGCTGTCCGCTTGGGTAAAGCCATGTCTAGAACACACCCCCAGGTTTAAACCTAGAATAACATAGCCTCACGCCAGATCCATAGTAGGTACGTTTGTTTGCATCACGTGCATTTGACTTAGGGGACTCAACACAGGGGTTGGGTCTGTTTAGAACAGGTGTACCTGAAATAAAAGATCATCCTGATGCATTTTACGTGCTATATGTGCATTTATTTGTTTCGACTCGTTTGTTGACCGGTTAAGAAAATAAAAACAACAGAAAAAGCAAGAGTGAGGTAGGATAGAAAATTCACCCGGTTCTGAAAATCCCGGTATTTGAAAATGCCTCGAAACTATGTAAAAATTTTTGAAAAAGAGAGAAAAAGAAAATGCATTTCAAAAATGAAAGTGAGTCAATATCATGCTTTTCCAATGATGTCAAAACTGACCAAACTACGCGAGTCTGATTCTCACCGGATGTGAGATACGTAGGCAAATCTCATCGGTGCTGACCCCAATTTTTCCATCCAAATAAATAAAGTATGTCCATTGATCAATAAATAAAAAAATCGACCCAGCTTCGGTTAAGTCCTGTGCCGTTTTTGCCAGAATAGCCTTAGAATACCTTTAAATTATCGAAGGGCTATTCTCTCCAAGAACGGACATGTCTGTTAATAAGGCATCACTGTTCCCATTAAATGACTTTCCCCGGCCTCAAAACATTATTTTAAAGTAGGAAGGGGTATTTATTGCAAAAATGACCATTTTGGCCAACGCTGCACAAATAGCCACATTCAGGCGATTTCCTTTTGAAAAATTGAAAACTAGTTTTTGCAAAGAGTACGCTGGTCTGTCTTTCAAACTAGAGTCAACCCTAACCCTAACCATTCACAGGTACAAAATGAACACTGTCCAGAACCCGCGGTTAAATGTTGTAGAGTAGGCTCCACTGCAGCTTCAAATGTGGTGGTATGACTTGGGTAAAGATGGTCAAGACTGGGTAGTAGAACATTTGGGTGCTCTCATGGATATTATGAAAGTTAATCCCCGGAATGATCTGATCAAGGCTTTAGTGCCCTTCTGGGATCCCGTTCACAATGTCTTCCGCTTTTCGAACTTTAAGCTCACTCCCACCCTGGAGGAAATAGCCGGATATACTGGTTTCGGCCTGGACTTGAGAAAACAACAACTTATATTCCCAAGGCCTCCCTCTGTGCGCCGGTTCTTTGATATCTTGAACATCAGCAAACAAATAAGGAAGAACAATGTAAATGATGGATGTTGTTCTTTTTACTTCCTGTACTCCAGGTATGGACATCCAAATGGGTTTGAAACGCTTGAAAAAGTTTGAACAACAAGCAAAGCAAAGATACTTGGAAAATTCATCATCGCTTTGCTTTCATAGTGCCATTCCTGGGCATCATGGTCTTCCCAAATGAAAAATTGACAATTGATATCCGTATGGCTAGAATTTCACAAGTCCTAACTGCCAAAGAAGATCACATACTTGCTCCACTTATATTTTCGGATATCTATCGAGCATTAAGACGGTGTAAGGCTGGGGCGACATTCTTTGAAGGTTGCAATATCCTTCTACAAATGTGGTTAATTGAACATCTTCGCCATCATCCGAAATTTATAAGCTACGGCCCAAGCAAGAGCAACTTCATTGAGAGTTATGAGGAGAGGGTAAAAGATTACAATTCTCCAGAAGGGGTTGAAGCTTGGATCTCCCACTTGAGAACTTTAAAGGCGAATCAGATTGAGTTGACTTTAGGATGGCTCCCAGTGAGGGAAGTCATATACATGACAGCCACAAAAAACTATTTGCTATTGATGGGCTTGAGAAGTGTCCAACCATATGCATCCCAAAGGGTTCTAAGGCAATTGGGAAGGTATCAAGTAGTGCATGAGGATGAAGACTTAAGTATCCAAGTTATTGAGCTATATCCCGAAGCCCCACTTCCCGAAGCTTTAATTCAACAAATCTGGAATGGGTGCCGATACTTAAAAGAGGACACCCAAGTACCTGATCTTGCCAAAGGCGATGTAGATCTGGGCTATGCCGCATGGTTCGAAAAAAGGAATTGCATTGATGAGGAAATGGAGCCCGAGCCAGAAAGGCCCGCCAAGAGGCCTCATGTTCAAGTTTTTGGTGACAAAATCCAAGAACGGTTGTCCTGGGAGAAAAAGAAAAGAAATATCAAGCCACTATCCATGCCTTGGAGGAAAAATTGAGAAACCTCGCATTTGACAATGATTTGCAGTTCAGGTAGCTAAAGGTGAAAAGAGAAAGTTAACCCGAGAGAAGGAGGCGCTCCGAGCCCAACTCCGGAATATGAGGATAGCCTCCGAAACGCCTGTAAGAAGCGAGAGAGATGAAAAGATGATCAACAACTTAAGAATGAAGGTCCATGCCTATGCAACTGACTTGATAAAAATCGAAAAGGATTTGCTAGATGCTCAAACAAAACTAGCTAAGGGTACAGAAGAACAAGCCCACCATTTGAGACAAAAATATGGCAAAGAAATAACAATTCCAAAGGAAAAGCTGTTTGCCCTTTGGAATGAGATGGTCCAGCAAACCAAATATTTCAAAATAGAAAAAGATCATTGCTACACACTAATTTGCCAACTAGAAGAAAGTGTGCAACATCTGCAGGACCAAAACAATACTAGTGCACACTTGTTGGAGGCCCGGACACAGCAAATTGGGCGTCTTCTTCAAGAGAAAGGAGTTATCAGAACCAGGATTAAGGAGATAACTGACTATGTCGTGATGAAATGTCACGAGTGTGAAGACATGACTAGATCCNTCAGAACCAGGATTAAGGAGATAACTGACTATGCCGTGATGAAATATCACGAGTGTGAAGACATGACTAGATCTATGTTTTTCGCTTCTATAATGACCTTCGTCCACCAGGTAATGGATGACTTAGACCGTCTTCAAGAAGATATTGCGTGAAGGCCCGCGCAAAGACCAGTTAATACCCCACAGGATCCAAGAAGACCAGTAGAGACAATAAAGCCGAGATGAAACACGCAGTCGTTGCAAAACATTTAGGAAAACGTTTAACTATTTAGGTGCATTGCATCCCACAATATGCAATTCCCTATGTGTTAAATGTCTCAAACTAACCGGTTTGTTGTGTGTGCTCTAAAAGAACATGTTCTATTTTTAGGTGGTTGGTTTTGTGGTGGTAATCTGGCTTCACACCCTTGTTTCACGAGATCTAAAGGAAGTATCGCCATGATCTCAGAAAATTATCTACCCATCATTGAGCCTGAGGATAACCCGGTATTGGCTATCCCGCAGTCAGAGTCAGCAGCTGCTGAGGAAAATAGAAGGCTACGATGTCATATGCTAGAAATGTGGGATGCCTGGTCCAATGGCAGGGAACCACCCAGTACTATCTCTGCATTCCCTGAATTTCTCCCCAGGACAGGAGGAACCACCAATGTCCCTATCCCAGTGACCAATCCATTCATCCCGTTTGGGTACCCCACCATGTTAACCAACTTCGCTGGTATGCCTTCTGAGGTTCGCCCCCAGTCACCATCTTCAGGAATATCATCTACGGTGTTCACAACACCACCAGCCTCTAGCATGGTACAACCAACACTGCCTCGACAAACCTTCAAACCATCAACTTTTACTTTCCAAGCTCCCCAATTCCAATTGGACACCGCTCGGGTTACCCCAAATTTCTATCCTCAGCACCCACAATTTAAGTCTCCTGTAGAATATGAGAAAGCCGCGAGGAATCCAGAACAAGAGGAGATAGCATGAAAAATGAAAAGCATCGAGCAAAGCCTCAAGAACATGCAGGGCCTGATTGGCCAGAAGAACATTTCATATGCGGATCTGTGCATGTTCCCTCACGTGCATTTACCCATCGGCTTCAAAACACCAAAGTTCGAAAGATATAACCGGCTTGGAGACCCGATTGCTCACTTAAAGCGATATTGTAACCAACTGAGGGGTGCTGGTGGAAAAGATGAGCTGTTAATGGCCTATTTCGGAGAAAGCCTCACCGGAATTGCTTCTGAGTGGTATATGGACCAAGACATATCCCATTGGCATATATGGGATGAACTAGCCCAGAATTTTGTTAGGCAATTCTAATACAATGTTGATATAGCCCCGGACAAATATTCTTTGACCAACCTAAAAAAGAAAGCCTCGGAAAGCTTCCGAGAATACGCTATCAAATGGCGTGAACAAGCGGCCAGGGTAAAACCCCCGATGGATGAGACCGATATGGTCAGTGTCTTCGTACAGGCCGAAGAGGCCGATTATTTTCAAAACATGATGTCTTCCATGGACAAACCGTTCGCGGAGGCCATTAAGATTGGAGAAATGGTAGAAAACGACCTAAAAACAGGCCGCATCTTAAGTCAATCACCTCTAAGAGCCACTTCCCAAGCCATTCAGAGCGGCTCGGGAGGTTTAGCAAGCTGGAAGAAAAAAGAAGAGGGAGCCATGATGGCTTCGAGCTTAAGAAACTCTCGGCGACACCGGGATTATTCTGGTCCACCTTCTAGGGGCCCGCAGCATTATTATCCCCACCAGGATGCAGCCTATGCTATGGACCCTCATCCTTATGCAATAATGAACGCTCAACCGTACACCCGACCACAACAACATTACAATCAGAACAGAGCTCCACCTCCAAGAAACAACCCTCCTCACCAAGCCCCATATAAACCCCGTCCACCACAGAATAATTACCAATATAAAACTCGTCCCCGTGAACCACCCAGAAAAGCTGACTTCACACCCATTGGCGAGTCGTACTCCAGCCTCTTCCCAAAATTAGTCCAAATGGGCATGTTGTAGTTTGTACCTCCGAATAGACAGAACCCAGAATCTTCATCCTACAAGTCAGGTACCAGATGCGCTTATCACTCCGGGGTGGAAGGGCATGACACTGAATATTGTTGGACCCTTAAGAGAGCAGTCGAGAACCTGATCGAATAGAATAGGGTAGTGCTAAGGGATGAGGAAGTCCCCAATGTAACCAACAACCCGTTACCAGCCCACAATAATGGACCGGTCATCAGGATGATCTGTGAAGTCAAAGAATTCGACCCCGCATTAAAAGCGGTTATTGTCATTGCTAATCCAGAGAAGAAACCTAAAGCAGTGGAAAACCAGGCCAGGGATGAGAAAAAGATGAATTCCACTCCCCAAAATGAATAAAAGGATGGGTAAGAAAATACAGGGGCAACCCCTTCCTAAGAGGCCATTCTCTACGTCCCAAGAGCCCCAGAAAGGGACAGCTCACGTTAAACCCTCCCAAGAGATTGGAGCAGAGGAAAACCATGCCAAATATGCCAAAACTGTATGTACCAAAAGGGACTTACGTGGCACGGAGGCCAGTCATTCCACCTAGGCTGGATGAGCCTTTGATCATTACCCGCATGCCACAAAATTCCATAAAAGACACTACTGTCGTCCCTTGGAACTACAATTAGACAATTGTCACATATAAAGGGAAGGAAGTTAAGGGGGAAGTGAATGAAACAAACCAATCTGGAAAGTATCATAACCCAGAAGAATTGAACAAAACCAAGCAGAAGCATTTCCCCCTCAAAAAGCCTGTAACTGCTGAAGAAATGAAGGAATTCTTCCGGAAGATGAAAACCTCAGAGTATGCTGTAATTGATGAACTGAGAAAGGCCCCCTCTCAAGTTTCACTCTTGTCTCTACTAATGAGCTCAAATGAACACCTAAATGTGCTTTTAAAAACATTGAATGAGACGTATGTTCCAATTGAGACCACGGTTGAACAGTTAGAAAGAATGGCAGAGCGATTTTTTGAGGTCGACCGAATCTGCTTCGGCCGAAACGACTTGCCTCCCGAAGGAGCCGCCCACAACAAGGCCCTTCACTTGACTGTCAAATGTGAGGGATATTATGAGCGTCATATTGGACGGTGGGTCCAAAGTCGATATTTTCCCTCTATGAACATTGCAGAGGATGGAAATTGGGATTGAAAGGATCAGGCCAAATAATGTTTGCGTGCGTGCTTTCGACGGTGTCAAAATTGATATGATAAGGGAAATTGACTTGATCCTAACCATTGACCCCGTAGATTTTGAAGTAACATTCCAAGTTCTGGACAAGGACATTTGCTATAACTTCCTCTTAGGAAGACCATGGATCTATGTCGTAGGAGCTGTGCCCTCTACTCTCCATCAAATTATCAAATTCGAACATCAAAACCAAGAAATAGTTGTCTACGGAGAAGATGAACAGTCAATATACAGGGACCCGTCAGTCCCCTATCGGGAGGCCAGAGAGGGAAGTGAACACATCGTTTACCAAGCCTTTGAAATCGTAGTCGCCGACCAGTGCGAAGAAGGAACCCCATGTCCTCAACCCTGTTTATTAAGTGCATCAATCATGATCGCCAGTGAGATGATCAAACATGAGTACAAGCCCGGGAAAGGGCTCGGGGTATCCTTACAGTGCGTCACAGAACCCGTTACCTTGGATGGCAATAAGAAATTCTTTGGCATAGGTTTCCAAGCTACCAGTGCCGACGAAAAATGGGCCGATGAACATAAGAAAAATGGATGGGTCCTGCCTCAGCCAGTCCCGCATCTCGCCAAGTCATTTGTTAAGCCAAGTTATACAGAAAAAAGAAGAAGAGGCCTTCACGGCTGAAGCAATTGAGGACATCTGTGAGGCAATGAGGCGAATGATATATGAAGTCCACATGATCCAACCGGGGGAAGGCTCAAGCACTGCTGAGGTGTAATACATGGGGCCAAATGCTAAGCTTCAAATTGGAAGGCTACTCCATTCCCTGTCATACGGGAATCCCGGTAGTTCAGTCTTGCCATCTTTTCTGCATTCCAAGTTATTTCAGGATGTAACTCAAATGTTTTATTTTGTTGTCTTTTTAAATTCCGATGTAAACCCTCCTATATTCAAATTCAATGAAATGAAATCAATATTTCATCGTCTATAAATCTTTTCCTGTTATTCTTTCTAATTATGCTATTTTTCTTATCTTTCTTTTTTCAGTTCTAATAATGCGGACGTTTATAACATGACATGCTTGCGGACTTCAGACCCAGATCCTAAAACATTGTCTAACTATGAAATAATTAATCAAGAACCAGAATATAATAAAGATGAGGCTTTTAGGAAAATAAACTGAGAATTGGAACAATTTGAGAATAAGCCTAACCCAAACTTAAATGAAATCGAGCCAGTTAATTTGGGCAGCTCAAAAGAGATCAAAGAAACCATGATAAGCATTTACATTAATGAAAAAACTAGAGATGCATTGATTCAATTTTTGTTTGAATTTAAAGACGTGTTTGCATGGTCTTACGATGATATGCCATGACTAACTATAGATTTAGTGGTACATAAGTTTCCAACTTATCCCGGCTGTCCACCTGTCCAACAAAAGCAAAGAAAATTCAAACAGACATCAGCGATAAGATTAAAGAAGAGGTTGCCAAACAATTAAAAGCTGATCCGAGTAGTCTGATACACCACATGGTTGGCCAATGTAGTCCCAGTACCAAAGGACGGAAAGATCCGAGTATGTGTTGACTACAGGGATTTGAACAAAGCAAGCCCCAAGGACAACTTCCCGTTACCAAACATCTGCATCCTTGTCGACAATTGTGCCAAACATGAGATACAGTCTTTTGTGGATTGTTATGCTGGGTATCACCAAGTCCTGATGAAGAAAACGCAGAAAAGACAACTTTCACCACACCATGGGGGACTTACTGTTACAGGGTCATATCATTCGATCTGAAGAATACCGGGGCAACTTACATGAGAGCTATGATCTCCATCTTCCATGACATGATGCACCAAGAAATCGAGGTATATATTGATGATGTAATCATTAAATCCAGAACACAAGAAGTCCATGTGCGAGATTTGAGAAAGTTCTTTGAGCGTAAGTATGACTTAAAATTAAACCCTACTAAATGTGTATTTGGGATTCCATCCGGGAAGCTCTTGGGATTTATAGTCAGTCGGAGGGGTATTGAGTTAGATCCAATAAAGATAAAATCTATCCAAGATCTACCACCTCCGAAAACCAAGAAAGAGGTCATGAGTTTGCTGGGAATCTTAAATTACATCAGTAGATTCATCGCTCAGCTCACGACCGCATGTGAGCCTATATTTAAGTTGCTAAAGAAAGATGCGGCGATTAAATGGACGGATGAGTGTCAGGAAGCTTTTGACTAAATCAAAGAATATTTGTCAAATTCGCCAGTGTTGGTTTCGCTTGTGCCTAGAAGGAATTTGTTCTTATAGTTGACGGTCCTGGAGAATTCTTTTGGCTGCGTCCTCAGGCAACATGATGTGACCTGGAAGAAAGAGCAAGCCATATACTATTTGATCAAGAAATTTACTGGTTATGAAGCCAAGTATACTTTGATGGAAAAAGCTTGTTGTGCCTTAACTTGGGTTGCTCAAAAGCTTAGACATTATTTGTTGGCTTATACCACATATCTCATAACCAGAATGGATCCTCTGAATGACATATTCCAGATACCAATGCCTACAGAAAGGTTAGCAAAATGGCAAATCCTGCTCACTGAGTTTGACATTGTCTATGTCACCCGCACGACGATGAAATCTCAATCCTTGGCGGATTATTTAGCTGAGAACCCGGTTGATAATGAATAGCAACCCCTAAGTACATACTTTCTGGACGAGGAAGTAAACTCAGTTGAAATAATTCCAGAGCACACCAATACTTGGAAAATATTCTTTGATGGAGCGGTAAATGCAAAAGGTGTCGGGATTGGGGCAATTTTGATTTCGCCCACTAGTCAGCACTATCCGGTTACGGCCCGACGTCGGTTCTTCTGTACGAATAACACTGCTAAATATGAAGCTTGCATCATGGGCATGAACATGGAAATTGACATGGATGTAGAAGAATTACTAATCGTGGGAGACTCTGATTTGATCATTCGGTAAGCACAAGGTGAATGGGAAACTTGAGATATCAAGATTATCCCATATAAATAACACGTGGAAGATCTCAGCAAATGGTTCAAATCCATTAAATTAAGGTATATTCCTCGATTCCACAATGAGTTAGCTGATGCACTAGCTACCTTAGCTGTAATGCTGCCATATCCGGGAAATGTCCATATTGACCCGTTGGAGATTCAAATTCGAGAAAGACATGGTTATTGCAATACAGTTGATAGAACCAGATGTTCAACCATGGTATCATGATATCAAAAAGTTCTTGAAAATAAAGGAATACCCCAAGCAGGCCAGTGGAGACCAAAAGAGAACCATTAGAAGGCTTGCCAGCAGTTTCTTCTTAAGCGGAGAAATGTTGTATAAGAGAACTCGAGATTTGAATCTTTTAAGATGTGTGGATGCCAAAGAAGCCAAAAATATCTTGAATGGAGTTCATTCAGGAGTATGCAGGCCCCACATGAATGGATATGTCCTCGCAAAGAAAATCCTGCGGGTAGGTTATTACTGGATGACCATGGAAAAAGATTGCTTCAGTTTTGTCCGGAAGTGCCATCAGTGTCAGATACACGGCGACCTGATTCATGCATCGCCTTCAAAGTTGCATCCTATGTCAGCACCTTGGCCGTTTGTTGCTTGGGGTCTGGATGTCATTGGGCCGATCGAGCCAAAAGCCTCAAATGGGCACAAATTCATCTTGGTTTTCATTGATTACTTCACAAAATGGGTCAAAGCAGTTACTTTTAAAGCCGTCACCAAGAAAGCAGTGGTGGACTTCGTACATTCCAACATTATCTGTCATTTTGGTATTCCAAAAACTATCATTACAAATAACGCTGCAAATCTGAACAATCATTTGATGAGGGAGGTATGCGAACAGTTTAAAATTACGCATCACAATTCTACCTCTTACCGACCCAAAGCCAATGGTGTCGTTGAAGCATCAAACAAAAATATCAAGAAGATCCTTGGGAAAATGATTCAAAGTTCTAGACAATGGCATGAGAAGCTGACTTTCGCATTATTGGGATATCCCACAACCGTGCGCACGTCGGTTGGGGCCATGCCTTACCTATTGGTTTATGGCACTGAAGCTATAATACCTGCAGAAGTTGAAATTTCCTCTCTTCGAATCATTGTTGAAGCTGAGATCGAGGATGATGAATGGGTCAAGACCCGGCCGGAACAATTAACTATGAGTGATGTAAAAGGGATGGCCGTAGTTTGTCACGGGTAGTTGTACCAAACAAGTGCGGCCCAGGAGATTCGAAGTGGGGCAACTCATTCTGAGACGTATTCTTCCGCATCACTAGGAAGCAAAAGGAAATTTTTCTCCAAATTGGAAAGGTCCGTACATTATAAGAAAACTGTTGTCTAAAGGGGCATTGTACTTGGGAGACATTGAAGGAAATGACCCTGAAACAGTTGTCAATGCGGATGCGGTCAAAAGTGATTATGTTTAATCCCTTTCGAGGTCTTAATACTCTCCGATTAGGATGACGAAGGCTTTTATTATCGCTACCCAAACACTATCAACTTTTTGTAAACCCTTTGAGTCGGTTACTTTTCTTTGATCACCCTCCGTGGAACCTGAAAGTTCAATTATAAAAAAAAATCAATCAAAACAAAAATGAACAAAAACAAATTATTTCCTTGAACTACGTTCGACTTGATTCTGAAAGGATATGTAGGCAGCCTCACTCTAGGGTTCATTCACACCAAAATAAAAATCCAAATTCCCCCGAAGATGAAACTAGGGTAGGATTTATAATGGTTTGGCGACGCTTTCGCCTGAAAGGTTCCAAGGTTGTAATTTAATTCAAATTCTTTCTACGAGAATACAATGACTTGGATTTGATACGACCAAATGAGAGAAATTGAAAAAGAGAGAGTCTCGTTAGTGAAAACCCGCAAAGAGCACTACAAGACGATGGTGAGAAGAGAAAATGAGAGAGGTTAGCTGGTGAAAACCCGCAAAGGTCACCACTAATCGAAAAAAAGGATAATTGGTCACTGACATGGACACAATCCTGGGCAAGGTTTCTCAAATGTTGAGGTATAAGCTATGATGTATTTTTGAGAGTTGGACGGTTCACACAGATCGGGCATCCAGTCCAAGAGGCATGTCATGTTCATTGAAGTCCGCATACACTCTAGATAAGTCCTTCTTTCTTTTTCCCGAAAGGGATACCTCTTGTCTAAATTCATTCGTCCATTCCGTCATTTGTTTTAATTTCAATCCCTTTCGGTCTAATTCTATTCTAAAATAAGACAAATAAAGGATGGCAAGACTAATTTACAAGGTTCTCATTTGATACAAGCTAGTATGCAAAAGCGCCCAGCCTCGGCAGGTGCATCGAGTCGACCTCGACTGACTATGATGGCTGATGCTTCGAAGTCAAGAATTCCTGAAAGGAAAGGGATCAAAGTCAGAATGCCTCAAAGGCAAAAGAAAGTTAAAGAAAGTTAAGTCCCGCATGATTAACCATCCTGGTAAAGTTTTGGAAAAGTCAAGATCTCCAAGGTTAGAAATGAAACCAATCCCCAGCAAGTAAGCAAGCAGTTGAGATCTTCGTCAAAAGGACGGGCCGAGATCAAGTGACCAAACTAATCAAGGCTACAAAACCAACCATCGTTTCAAACTGACAAATTATTCTTTGTTGAAGAAAACAGGAAACAGGTGCAACCCGAAAGCAACCTTGCAAAATCAGGGGCAATCAAAAGGAAACCCGCGCAAGGACTGGAAATAGCTTTGCAATAACAACTTCGAAAGGGAAGTCTCCTCCAAAATTCTTTCCCGCGTTCACTCATTCTCTAGTTGATGCCAGCATAACCTGATGACTTTCCAACATAGGGTCCCACTCCCTAGTTGATGCCAGCATAACCTGATGACTTTCCAACATAGGGTCCCACTCCCTAGTCGATGCCCGCATAACCTGATGACTTTCCAATATAGGGTCTCACTCCCTAGTTGATGCCATCATAACCTGATGACTTTCCAACATAGGGTCTCACTCCCTAGTTGATGCCATCATAACCTGATGACTTTCCAACATAGGGTCCACTCCCTAGTCGATGCCAGCATAACCTGATGACTTTCCAACATAGGGTCCCACTCCCTAGTTGATGCCAGCATAACCTGATGACTTTCCAACATAGGGTCCCACTCCCTAGTTGATGCCAGCATAACCTGATGACTTTCCAACATAGGGTCCCACTCCCTAGTTGATGCCAGCATAACCTGATGACTTTCCAACATAGGGTCCCACTCCCTAGTTGATGCCAGCATAACCTGATGACTTTCCAACATAGGGTCCCACTCCCTAGTTGATGCCAGCATAACCTGATGACTTTCCAACATAGGGTCTCACTCCCTAGTTGATGCCAGCATAACCTGATGACTTTCCAGCATAGGGTCTCACTCTTTAGTTAATGCCAGCAGAACCTGATGACTTTCCAACATAGGGTTCCACTCCCTAGTTGATGCCAACATAACCTGATGACTTTCCAGCATAGGGTTCCACTCCCTAGTTGATGCCAGCATAACCTGATGACTTTCCAACATAGGGTCCCACTCCCTAGTTGATGTCAGCATAACCTGGTAACTTTCCAACGTAGGGTCTCACTCCCTAGTTGATACCAGCATAACCTGAAGACTTTTCGGCATAGGCTCTTCACTCCCTAGTTGATGCCAGCATAACCTGAAAACCTTTTGACATAGGGTCTCCACTCTCTAGTTAATGCCAACATAGGGTCCCACTCCCTAGTTGATACCAGCATAACCTGGTGATTTTTCCTAATATAGGGTCTCCAATACCTAGTTGATTTTACTTTTAGACATAAAGTCTCCACTCCCTAGTCTACATTTACTCCGGGTATACCATTCCCGTCTTTTTATCGCTTTTGATAATGAAGTAGTATAGAATTTTATTACAATAACTCACGAAATTTTCCTAGTGAAAACTGGGGTAGAAAATTTTGTTCGTTTGTTTTGATTCCTGAGCAGGTTATACCTTAAAGTACTGGGTTCGAGACGACCAAAAGAAGACATCTCAATCCAGAATAAAAGGAAAAAAGAAAAAGAAAAAAACCAAAGTACAGAAGCGGAGAAGATATGGACTGCCCAAGATGAGATTGAAGTCCCAAGTTTTGCATGTCCCATCTTGATCCGAAAAGATGAAGAAGATTGAACCAGCACCTGCAACTAATAAGCATCAAGATCCAGATCAGAGTCTGCATAAAGAGCCAACCAAGACTCAATGACCAAGCTTCGAAAAATGTACCGATAGAAATCTTGTAACTCGTAGCTGATAGGCTTAGTTAGTTTTCTTTATTTTTTACTTTGGTGTAATAAGGAGTTCAGCAGCAGTAACAGCAACAACAACAGTGAAATCACAGTTTTCCGGTAGTCCCAGCTACCAAAACATCCAGAACTACATTGACCTGATTCCTTTATAGTCAAGGATATGTAGGCAACCTTTGAAATAAGGTTCGGTCAAATATTTTCAAAACGCTTCCCATAGAGTATCAAAACTGGCAAAATTGGTCCATGACTGCTCACTTTGTCTTTGCCCGAAAACTCTTCGTGTTTCCGAGCAAAGAGGGGCAGCTGTGAGCATGTAATTTTTACCCTACCAAAATATTCCTACAAAATTAATAAATAAATTATTCATATTTATTTTTTTTAGATTTGTTTTTAGGATTTTTGTTAATTATTTGAAATTATTTGCATTTAGTTGCATTTTTTTTCATTTTTGAAGTCATGAAAAGTAACAAAAAATATTTAAACCTTCATCATCTTGCATTATTAGGTTTTGAATTTAATTTAATACCTAATTACGCAATTTAATCATATTATTAAAAGGAAATCACAAAAATTATTTATTTTTGACATTGTTAGTTTTAATTTTAAAATTAGTAGTTTTACTTGTTATAACTTAGGATTGATTAATTAGTTAAATAATAAGGGTAAATAGTTAATTAATTTTATAAATTAAGATAACCTAGTACTTAATTAGGATTTTTAGTCAAGTTAATTAGATTATTTGGAATTAATTAAATTTATTAGGGGACTAATTAAATTAATTAGACTGGGCCAGTGTAAAAACCAGCCCAATCCCCTAACCCGTTTGAAATCCCCTATAAACCTAAACGGTGCCGTTTCAAGCACTAATTGATCCTGGCTGTTGATCTTCAATAGATCCAACGACCCGAAACTCCCTTCCCCCTAAGTATATATATGCTCAAACCCTCTCCTACCCCCCTCATTCCCGTCTC
>AWOL01S0005483.1:27408-53198 GCA_000715115.1 Nicotiana otophora | reverse complement strand
GCAATATTAGTAACAACAACAATAATAGAAATAAATCAGGTAACTCGTTTATATTAATTGAAGCCAACTCAACAGTCATAACCAATTAACATTTCCATCAATTCTGTTGCAGCGTGCAACCCGCTCTCACAATATATCTCATTCAATTCTGTTGCAGCGTGCAACCCGCTCTCACAATATATTCACATTCAATTCCGTTGCAGCGTGTAACCCGATCTCAGAATATATTCACATTTAGTTCTGTCGCAGCGTGCAACCCGCTCTCACAATATATTCATTTTAATCAAGTCTGTTGCGGCGTACAATCCGATCCCCCAATATATATATATATATATATATATGTTTGTAAACTTTTAAATAAGTTTGTTGCAGCGTGCAACCCGATCCTCCAATATGGACTTTTATTAAGTCTGTTGCGGCGTGCAACTCGATCCTCCAATATGGACTTTTATTAAGTCTGTTGCGGCGTGCAACCCGTCCTCCAATATGGACTTTTAATAAGTCTGTTGCGGCGTGCAACCCGATCCTTCAATATATTCATTATAATTAATTATTTTGCGGCGTGCAACCCGCTCCTCCAACATATTCTTTACCAATTCTTATAGAAGAATTTCCCCAATAAATATAAAATTATAAGACAACAAGCATACAATAATTACGATTTAATTACGAAACAAACAAAGGCTAATAGCAAATTATTATAGAAATCAGAGAGAAAATATACAGTTTAATATTTAATATGCTAAATGTCAAATAACAATTAAAACACATAATTCAAATATCATGTAACAATTAATGCAGGAATTCAAGAATTTATATTCGACAAGGAATAGGAGAGAAATAATTATTATAATAATTAATTTATGATTAAAATAATTTATGAGTTTTCAAATAAGCAGGCAAACAATTAATTTCACGACGTATAGACACTCGTCACCTCGCCTATACGTCGTTCACATGCTTTTCACATAACAAATAATTTAAGGGTTCTATTCTCTCAAGTCAAGGTTAACCACGACACTTACATCTCTTTGCATATTTCAATCAATTACTCGACCACAACGTTTCCTTTTAAATTTGTCTCCAAAAGCTTCAAATCTATTCACAAACAATTCGATATACTCAATATGAATCATATGAATTAATTATATATGAATTTACAATTTTTTCGGATAAAAATACGAAATTCATTAAAATATTCTGCAGTGGGACCCACGTCTCAAATCTCGAAAAAACTTATGAAATCCGAATACCCATTCCGAGACGAGTCCAACCATATAATAATTATCCAATTCCGATGTCAAATGGACCTTCAAATCTTAAATTTTCATTTTTGGCAGATTTTATAAAAATCTAAATTTTTTCTTCCAACATTTCACGGATTCATGATATAAATGAGTATGCAATCATGAAATGTAATCAATATAGGATAAGGAACACTTACCCCAATGTTTTTCCGTGAAAATCTCCCAAACATCGCTTTACCCGAGCTCAAAAATTGGAAATGGTTGAAAATGGGTCGAAACCCAATTTCCAGAACATAAGTTCTAATTTTCATATTTCTATTCATCGCGATCGCGTAGAACAACTTTGCCCAGATTCATTTTACTCTTCACGATCGCGGGAATGGCTTCGCGATCGCGAAACACATTTTTGCAAATGCGCCCACTTTGCTCTACGCGAACGCGAAGCAAGTACACCTACGCGATTGCGGACCGTTTCATGCGAACGCGAAGATCAAATTTGAGTACCCCCAGCTTTTGCCTTATTTCCTCTTCCTGAAAGCGAAGCTTTGCAATTCGACCCTTTGCGAACGCGTGCCCTCGATCGCGAACGCGAAGCACAAAACACCAGATGACATTAGAAGCTAAAAACCAGATTTTCTAAGTTCAAAATCATCTCGTAGCCTATCCGAAACTCACCCGAGCCCTCGGGGCTCCAAATCAAACATGCACACAAGTTCTAAAACATTATACGAACTTGATCGCATGCTCAAATCGCCAAAATAACACCTAGAATTACGAATCGGACACCAAATCAAAGAAAGTTTTCAAGAAAAGTTTAAAACTTATATTTTTACAATCGGACGTCCGAATCACGTCAAATCAACTCTGATTCTCACCAAATTCGGCAGACAAGTCATAAGTATTATTGTGGACCTTTACCGGGCTCCGAAACCAAAATACAGACCCGGGGTCAATAAATCCAACATCAGTAATTTCTTAAAAGTCATTAAGCTTTCAAGCTTTTAATCTTTCATCAAAATTCCATATCTCGGGCTAGGGACCTCGGAAATCGATTCTGGGCATACGCCCAAGTCCCAAATCACAATACGGACCTACCGGAATTATCAAAACATTGATCCGGGTCCGTTTGCTCAAAATGTTGACCAAAGTTAACTTAGTTGATTTTTAAAGCTCTATTTCACATTTTAATCCATTTTTCACATAAAAAATTTTCGAAATTTTTTCGGGCTGCGCACGCAAGTTGATGAATGAAAAATGGTACTTTTTGAGGTTTTAGAATATAGAATTACTTATTAAATTTAAAGATGACATTTTGGGTCATCACATTCTCCACCTCTAAAACAAACGTTCGTCCTCACACGGAGATAGAAAAAGTACTTGAGCTAGAGAAAAGGTGTGGATATTTACTCCGCATGTCCGACTCGGACTCCCAGGTAGATGCCTCTACCGGCTGACCTCTCCATTGCACCCGAACTGAAGGATAACTCTTAGACCTCAACTGTCGGACCTGCCGGGATAGAATAGCCACCGGCTCCTCCTCGTAAGTCAAATCTTTGTCCAATTGGACTGAGCTGAAATCTAACACATGGGACGGATCACCATGGTATTTCCAGAGCATAGACACATAGACACATACAAGCATGTAGGCTACTTCGCCCACCCTTTCAAGAATTTCAAAGGGTCCGATATACCTAGGGCTCAACTTGCCCTTCTTTTCGAACCTCATTACACCTTTTATAGGTGAAACCCGGAGCAATATTCTTTCTCCAATCATGAATGCAATATCACAAACTTTACGGTCGGCATAACTCTTTTTCCTAGACTGAGCCGTGCGAAGTCGATCTTGAATAATCTTGACCTTATCCAAGGCATCCTGTACCAAATTGGTACTCAATAATCGAGCCTCTCCCGGTTCAAACCAACCAACTAGAGATCGGCATCGCCTTCCGTATAATGCCTTATATGGAGCCATCTGAATGCTCGACTGGTAGCTATTATTATAAGCAAACTCTGCAAGTGGAAAGAAATGATACCAAGAACCTCCAAAGTTTATAACACAAGCGCTGAGCATATCTTCCAATATCTAGATAGTGCGCTCTAACTGTCCGTCTGACTGTGGATGAAATATTGTACTCAACTCCACCCGCGTGCCTAACTCGTGTTGTACAACCCTCTAGAAATGTGAGGTAAACTGCATACCTCGATCTGAAATAATAGACAAGGGCACACCGTGAAGGCAGGCAATCTCACGAATGTAAATTTCAGCTAACCTCTCTGAAGAATAGGTAACTGTCACTGGAATGAAATGTGCTGACTTGGTCAACCTGTCCACAATGACCCAAACTACGTCAAATTTTCTCTGAGTCCGTTGGAGCCCAACAACAAAATCCATAATGGTACGCTCCCACTTCTACTCAGGAATTTCTAACTTCTGAAGCAAATCACCAGGTCTCTAATGCTCGTTCTTAACTTACTGACAATTCAGACACCAAGCTACATATGCAACTATATCCTTTTTCATTCTCCTCCACCAATAATGTTGTCGCAAATCTTGATACATTTTGGCGGTACCTATATGAATAGAATACCTGGAACTGTGTGCTTCTTCAAGAATTAATTCACAAACCCCATCCACATTAGGCACACAAATACGACCCTGCATTCGCAGAACCCCATCTTCCCCCACAACAACTTGTTGGGCATCAACGTGCCGCAACGTGTCCTTAAGGACAAGTAAATGAGGATCATCATACTACCTCTCTCTGATGCGCTCATATAAAGAAGACCGAGTGACTGTGCAAGTTGGAACCCGACTGTATTCTGAAACATCTAACATTACGAACTGATTAGCCAAAATCTGAACATTTGCAGCTAATGTCCTCTCACCAACCGGAATATACGCAAGACTACCCATACTCACACCCTTTCTACTCAAAGCATCAGCCACCACATTGGCCTTTCCGGGGTGATACAAAATAGTGATATCATAGTCTTTCAACAACTCCAACCATCTTCTCTGCCTCAAATTAAGATATTTTTGTTTGAACGGATACTAAAGGTTGCGATGATCAGTAAATACCTCACACGAGACACCGTAGAGGTAATGCCTCCAAATATCTAGCGCATGAACAATGGCTGCCAATTCTAAGTCATGAACATGATAATTCTTCTCGTGAAGTTTCAACTGCCGTGACGCATATGCAATTACCTTGCCATCTTGCAGTAATACTGCACCAAGCCCAATGTGAGATGTGTCACAATATACCGTATACGATCCTGAACCTGTGGGTAATACCAACACTAGCGCCGTAGTCAAAGCGGTCTTGAGCTTCTGAAAGCTCATCTCACCCTCGTCTGACTATATGAATGGGACACATTTCTGGTTCAATCTGGTCAACGGTCTTGCTATATATGAAAACCCTTCCACGAACCGATGATAATAACCTGCTAAACCTAGGAAACTCCGGATCTCAGTAACTGAAATAGGTCTAGGCCAATTCTGAACAGCCTCAATCTTCTTAGGATCCACCTTTATGCCTTTTGTCGATATAACATGCCCCAAAAAGGCAACTGAGTCTAACCAAAACTCACATTTTGAAAACTTGGCATATAACTGATTATTCTTCAAGGTGTGAAGCACGCTTTGAAGATGTTGCTCATGTTCCTCTCGACTGCTGGAGTAAATCAAGATATCATCAATGAATACAACCACAAAAGAATCCAAATAAGGCTTGAACACCCGATTCATCAAATCCATAAATGTTGCTGGGGCATTTGTCAACCTAAATGACATCACTAGGAATTCGTAATGCCCATACCAAGTTCGAAAAGTTGTTTTAGGGACATCAGATGCCCTAATCTTCAACTGATGGTAATTAGACCTCAAATCAATCTTCAAAAATACCTTGGCACCCTGAAGCTGATCAAATAAGTCATCAATTCTTGGCAGCGGATATTTGTTTTTGATAGTGGCCTTGTTCAACTGCCGATAATCTATACACATCTGCATAGAGCCATCTTTCTTCTTTACAAATAATACTGGTGCACCCGAGGGCGAGACACTGGGTCTAATGAATCCCTGATCAAGCAAGTCTTGTAACTGCTCTTTCAATTCTTTCAACTGTGGCGGGGCCATATTGTATAGTGGAATAGAAATGGGCTGAGTGCCCGGAGCCAAATCAATACATAAGTCAATATCTCTATCGGGTGGTATCCCTGGCAAATCTGTAGGAAATACTTCTGGAAATTCACGAATAACTGGTACTAAGTCCATAGAAGGAGCATTCACACTGGAATCGCGAATATAAGCCAAATAGGCTAGACACCCGTTCTCTACCACACGCTGAGCTTTCATATAAGAAATAACCCTACTGGAAGAATGACCAGGATTTTCTTTCCACTCTAACCGAGGTAACCCTGGCATAGCTAGGGTCATTATCTTGGCATGAAAATCTAATATAGCATGATAAGGGAAAAACCAATCCATACCCAAGATGACATCAAAATCTACCATATCAAGAAGTAAAAGATCCATACTAGTCTCAAGATTACCAATAGTAACCACACACGAACAATAGACATGATCTACTACAACAAAGTCTCCCACCAGTGTAGATACACACACTGAAGCACTCAGAGAATCACTAGGCACAACCAAATATGAAGCAAAATAGGAGAACATATAGGAATAAGTAGATACTGGATCAAATAGAACTGAAGCATCTCTATGAAAAACTAGAATAATACATGTGATCACAANTCTATGGCAAACTGGAATAATACATGTGATCACAACATCAGATGAATCGGCCTCAGGCCTAGCTGGAAAAGCATAAAATCGGGGTTGGGCCCCACCACTCTAAACTACATCCCTGGGATGACCTCTGACTAGCTGGCCTCCACCTCTAACGGTCTGACCTCCACCTCTAATGGCCTGACCTCCACCTCTAATAGCATGACCTCCACCTCTAGTTGTCTAACCCCTACCTCTAACTGGCTGAGTAGGCGGTGAAGCAACCGGTGCCGGTATGATGGAACGAAAATCTTGCCGAGATCTATTACTCGCCAATCTAGGGCAATACCTCCTGATGTGACCAATGTTCCCACACTCATAGCATCCATCTTGATGCCGTGGCTGCTGAAGCTGAAGCGGACCCAAATGGGCCGGATAACCGTCGTAGTAACTCTGGAGTGGTGGTGCACTGATAGGAATTGAATGTCCACTGAATGTTGGCTGCCCAAAGTAAGGCATAATAGGACTGTGACTCCCTCAAGCACCGGGAGATGCATGAAGTGCTGAATAAAACGGTATGGGAGGATGACCCCTACCAAAATTACCCCTGCCTCCAGACGAGGAACCACTGAAACCACCAAACTGACAAGGCCTCTTATCGGACCCCTACCCTCTCTCCTGTGCAAGAACCATTTCGATCCTCCTTGCGACATTAGCAGCCGCCTGAAAGAAAATCTCACTTCCAGTCTCCTTGGCCATCTGAAGTCTGATAGGGTGAGTGAGTCCCTCAATAAACCTCCCCACTCTCTCTCCATCTGTAGGTAGTAAAAATAGAGCATGACGGGCCAAATCCACAAAATGGGACTCATACTGATTAACAGTCATACTGCCCTGCTATAGACGCTCAAATTACTTCTGAAATTCCTCTCTCAGTATGATAGGGAGGAACTTCTCCAGAAATAGGTGAGAGAATAGCTCCCAGGTAAGTGCAGGCGATCCAACTGGTCTAGTCAATGTATAATCTCTCCACCATCTCTTGGCGGAACCCATCATCTGAAATACAGCAAAATCAACCCCATTGGCCTCAATTATACCCATGTTCCGCAGCACCTCGTGGAAGCATTCAAGATACTTTTGTGGGTCCTTAGAAGGTGTACCACTGAAGTGAACTGGAAAGATCTTAGTAAACTTATCCAGTCTCAATAAGGCCTCAAAATACATGGCGGGCCTATCATCGGTTTATGCCGTAACAACTGGCTGAACTACCCCAACTGGCGGGGCTGCTGGAGCCTGATTCTAGGGATCCATCTACTCCAGAGCAGGAGTAGTGGGAGTTTGTGCTCCTGTCCCAGCCTGTGAGACGGTTGGTGCCACTGGAAATGTACCATTTTGGGCCATGCCCTCCATAAGACTTACCAAACGGACTAGAGCGTCCTGAAGTACTGGCATGGCTATGAATCCTTCTGGGACCTAAACTGGTCCAACTGGTACATTCTGAACTGGAACCTCCTCCTGAAGGTCCACCTGAGGTTCTTCAACAGGTGCAGCTGCTCGAGCTCTGGACTGAGCTCTACCTTGGCCTCTTCCTCGGCCTCTAGCACGACCTCGGCCTCGACCTCTATCCCTAGCCGTAGTGGCCACTAGGGGTTCTGGTCCCTGTCCATCGGTAGAGGTATTACGTGTTCTCACCATCTACGAGAGAATAAGAGTAGAATGGTTCAATCATCGATGATAGAATAAAATTGCATGACACAATAAAAAAGAAGTGATATTGTTCCTAAACTTCATAGCCTCTGAGAGATAAGTACAGACGCCTCCGTACCGATCCTTCAGACTCTACTAAGCTTGTTCATGACTCGTGAGACCTATGTAACCTAGTGCTCTGATACCAACTGTCATGACCCGAAATTCCCACCTTCGGACCGTGATGGCGGCTAATATTTCACTTGCTAGGCAAGCCAACATTAGAATGATATTAACCAATTTTTAAACAATCATTAAATCTATTAGTAATAAAGAAATAAACGCGTAAGTAAGGTCTAAAATATAATGATTAATCCATAAAAACAACGGTGTCTAAATACCATCCTAGAATTGGTGTCACAAGTGCACGAGCTTCTAGAATAAATACAAATAAAGGTCTGAATAAAATAAAGTTGTCTAGAAATGAACACACAGCTAAAGTAAAGTAGACGGGGACTTCAAAACTGCGAACGCCGTGCAGTTATACCTCAAATCTCCTCTGAGTAGCTGAAATCCAAGAAAGTCTATGGTACGCCGCTGGGACCAACTCCAAAATCTGCACAAGAAGTGCAAAGTGTAGTATCAGTACAACCGATCCCATGTACTGGTAAGTTCTGAGCCTAACTTCGACGAAGTAGTGACGAGACTAAGGCGGGTCACTTACATTACATGTACGCAATATTAGTAATAACAACAATAATAGAAATAAATCAGGTAACTCGTTTATAATAATTGAAGCCAACTCAACAGTTATAACCAATTAACATTTCCATCAATTCTGTTGCAGCGTGCAACCCGCTCTCACAATATATCCACATTCAATTCTATTGTAGCGTGCAACCTGCTCTCACAATATATTCACATTCAATTCCGTTGTAGCGTGCAACCCACTCTCACAATATATTCACATTCAATTCCGTTGCAGCGTGCAAACCGCTCTCACAATATATTCACATTTAGTTCTGTTGCAGCGTGCAACCCGCTCTCACAATATATTCATTTTAATCAAGTCTGTTGCGGCATGCAACCCGATCCCCCAATGTATATATATGTTTGTCAACTTTTAAATAAGTTTGTTGCGGCGTGCAACCCGATCCTCCAATATGGACTTTTAATAAGTCTGTTGCAGCATGCAACCCCATCCTCCAATATGGACTTTTAATAAGTCTGTTGCGGCGTGCAACCCGATCCTCCAATATGGACTTTTAATAAGTCTGTTGCGGCGTGCAACTCGATCCTCCAATATGGACTTTTATTAAGTCTGTTGCGGCGTGCAACCCGATCCTCCAATATGAACTTTTAATAAGTATGTTGCGGCGTGCAACCCGATCCTTCAATATATTCATTACAATTAATTCTGTTGCGGCGTACAACCCGCTCCTCCAACATATTCATTACCAATTCTTATAGAAGAATTTCCCCAATAAATGCAACAATTAATATAAAATTATAAGACAACAAGCATACAATAATTATGATTTAATTACGAAACAAACAAAGGCTAATAGCAAAATATTATAGAAATTAGAGAGAAAATATGCAGTTTAATATTTAATATGCTAAATGTCAAATAACAATTAAAACACATAATTCAAATATTATGTAACAATTAATGCAGGAATTCAAGAATTTATATTCGACAAGGAATAGGAGAGAAACAATTCTTATAATAATTAATTTCTGATTAAAACAATTTATGAGTTTTTAAGTAAGCAGGCAAACAATTAATTTCACGATGTATAGACACTCGTCACCTCGCCTATACGTCGTTCACATGCTTTCCACATAACAAATAATTTAAGGGTTCTATTCCCTCAAGTCAAGGTTAATCACGACATTTACCTCACTTTGCAAATTCCAATCAATTACTCGACCATAACTTTTTCTTTTAAATTTGTCTCCAAAAGTTTCAAATCTATTCACAAATAATTCGATATACTCAATATGAATCATAGGAATTAATTACATATGAATTTACAAATTTTTTGGATAAAAATAAGAAATTCATTAAAATATTCTACAGTGGGACCCACGTCTCATATCCCGAAAAAACTTACGAAATCCGAACACCCATTCCGAGACGAGTCCAACCATACAATAATTATTCAATTCCGATGTCAAATGGACCTTCAAATCTTAAATTTTCGTTTCTGGAAGAGTTTATAAAAATCTGTTTTTTCTTCCAAAATTTCACGGATTCATGATATAAATGAGTATGAAATCATGAAATATAATCAATATAGGATAAGGAACACTTACCCCAATGTTTTCCCGTAAAAATCGCCCAAACATCGCTTTACCCGAGCTCAAAAATTAGAAATAGTTGAAAATGGGTCGAAACCCCATTTCCAAAATTTAAGTTCTATTTTTTCAGATTTTTATTCATCGCGATCGCGTAAATTCGTTCGCGATCGCATAGAACAACTTTGCCAAGATTCATTTTACTCTTCGCTATCGCAGGAATGGCTTCGCGATTGCAAAGCACATTTTTGCACAGGCTTCCACTTTGCTCTACGCGAACGCGACATCACACACGCGAACGCGAAGCATAACCCCATAAACCTACGCGATCGCGGACCATTTCATGCGAACGCGAAGATCAAATTTGAGTATTCCATCTTCTGCCTTATTTCCTCTTCACGGATGCGAGAACTCGATCGCGAACGCAAAGCTTTGCACTTCAACCCTTCGCGAACGCGTGCCCTCGGTCGCGAACACGAAGCACAAAACACCAGATGACAGCAGAAGCTAAAAACCAGATTTTCTAAGTTTCAAATCATCTCGTAGCCTATCCGAAACTCACCCGAGCCCTCGGGGCTCTAAATCAAACATGCACACAAGTTCTAAAATATCATACGAACTTGCTCGCGTGATCAAATCGTCAAAATAACACCTAGAACTATGAATCGGACACCAAATCAAAGGAAGTTTTCAAGAAAACTTTAAAACTTATACTTTTACAACCGGACGTTCGAATCACGTCAAATCAACTTCGATTCTCACCAAATTCGGCAGACAAGTCATAAATATTATTTTGGATCTTTACCGGACTCCGAAACCAAAATACGGACCCGGGGTCAATAAATCCAACATCAGTAATTTCTTAAATATTATTAAGATTTCAAGCTTTTAATTTTTCATCAAAATTCCATATCTCTAGCTAGGCACCTCAGAATTCGATTCCGGGCATACGCCCAAGTCTCAAATCACGATACGAACCTACCGGAATTGTCAAAATACTGATCTGGGTCTGTTTGCTCAAAATGTTGACCAAAGTCAACTTAGTTGAGTTTTAAAGCTCGATTTCACATTTTAATCCATTTTTCACATAAAAACTTTTCGGAAAATATTTTGGACTGCGCACGCAAGTCGAGAAATGAAAAATGGTGCTTTTCGAGGTTCTAGAACACAAAATTACTTATTAAATTTAAAGATGATATTTTAGGTCATCACACCGCGACACCCCAAAGCCACCCAAAATTACCCCATACACTCTCCTCACTTCCTTGAACCTCACCCTACCAACCAAATCCCCAAAACCCCCACCAATAATCAAAGATCTTAGATCTAGGATCTCCGAAACCCTAGATCTGTTTTTCAAAACCCTAAATCCAACCTAGTTCGTTTAATAATCCTCATGCCAAGATATCCCAACAAGGATCTCAGATCCCAGATGGGAGTCTTGGCATGAGGGTTTTTAGCGGCTAGATCTATTTTTTATTTTTTGGTATATTTTATATTATTTTCTGTTTTTCATCTTTATATTTTGTGTTTATTGTCGATTACTGTTTTTTTTTATTACTGTCTGATATTCTATTTAAATCGATTAATTAAACAAACTTAATTAAGATAAAGTAAAAACAGTGTTAGATTACTTTATTTTTCCTTTTTTGCTTTCTGTTTTTTATTTATTTTATTTTTATTAGTTCTGAGTTTATTTTTAATATTACTACTTTGTTGTTTATTTCGTTAAATTAATTGTCGTTATTTTTTTTAAATTTATTTTTACTGTTATTTCGTTTGGTTAAGAACTGGGCCTCACTGAAGTGGCCCATTCTACTTGGCTCATAAATTGGGCATGTCTGAATAGACAGGTCCATAGCTTTGTAAAAAGCTTAAGAGTCCAAAGTCCTTAGGTCCAGAGTCTCCTGATTCAGACCTAGAACCAATCTGGTTCTGAGAAAATTTCAAGACCCTTAAGGGTTAGTTTTGGAATCCCAATTCTGCAAATTATTCAGAAAATACTAGAAACTTCTAGAATAGGGACAATTGTCCCAATGCTGAGTAGGAAAATAGGGATAAGATCCAAAAATATCCAAAAATTGGACACATGTCCATTTTCTGAGATAAGAAAAGTACTAGAAATAGGACAACTGTCCATTTCTGTTAAGAACGATGTCATTTCCCTAATTTATGGGAATTCTGGCAGATTCTTTTGTACCCTAATTCTCATTCCTTTTCACTCCTTTACTTTATAAATACACTCTTCCTTTTTCATTATAAGGGCGGACACATTATAGACACCTGAAGACACACAATATATACACTAAAATAGCTACACACCTACACACACAGAAATCTCTGCACTACCTTAAGGTTTTCTCTTCATTTCCAAAAGAAAAACTTCTGAAAATCAATCTTGATATTTCAGAGATAAAAATATACAATGCTTTCCTGTTTTCTTTTAAAAATCCGGTTGTTCTTCCTACCTTACTGGGTTTCATTGTTGATGCATTACTTCACGTTTTCAACTTATTTTCTTACTTATTTATTTTTGCTGCTATCAAGGTTCTTCCTTAACCATTATCTTCTGACTAGGATAGTTACATACTTACATTCATTGGCGTTAAGTGTTATTAAAGTATCTTTTTAGTTTTATCTGTTGAGAATTCTGTAGAGGTACCACCTCATGATGATTAAAATGGATCTTCAAAATCTGTAAGTCGTTAACTACTAGTACTATACCAGTATTTCACTGATGCAACTCCAGATGACACAATTAACAGGCATATTTTCTCCAGAACTAAGGCGGTCAACATTGGCAGTTGAGATGGTCTGGGAAATAGCTGCAGAACATGAGGTGCTCCTTTTCGTTTCCAGTGCGGACTCACAATAGTAACCAGTCACCCGCTATGAAGCTTTAAGACCTCTATACTTCTCTCACAGGTAGAAAGCTATTTTTCTGGCAAGCTGGCCAAGAGATCTAGTGACAGTTGATGAGGCATTCAAGTATACAAAAGGATCATACTTATATCTTCCTTTTGTATTATATGCTGAAAATTTGAAGTTTATGGGTTCTAAACTTGTTGTCGAACACATAACTCGTTATAAGTATTGGGTTTATAATTGAATATTTACACATATTTAATGGACCTAAAAACAATATAGGGTCTAAGCAAAGGCTATGGGTTCGTCTGAACTCGTAAGTTATACTCTTCTTCCGCCCCTGCCTTGTGCTGTTATATTCCTTGGCTGTAATTTTCCTATTTAAAGACTAAAAAATGTGTTCTCAAGATGAGCATGCATGTCAACAAGAGAATTAAAGCATTAGGCAACTGGAAAGAGGGGAAACCAAAAAATTCAAATCGATTATCCAACTGCAACAATAGATGACTAATAATTTTATAAGATATGCACTGCGCAAACATGTATGCATAACCTACAAAATTAAGAGCTTTATATAGTATACAGAAATCTACAGTAAATTGAAGTTTGTGATTATGCATGTGAATTTAATGAGTTGTCTAATGATGTACCTTTAATAACGAAAAGATTATTAGATAATTATACTATCGTGGAAAGAGTAGGATACTACTACTACAACTACAAATTCAATATGATCTTACGAGGGATATGGGAGGTAATGAGTATGAAAGACTTACCCCTACCTTGAAAAGGTAGAAAGATTGTTTCCGATAGAGTCCCGACTCAAAACAATGAAAAAAAAAAAAATAGTGGCAACATGCAGCAATGTCAGCAAGACAATAAAAAAATCGAAGCAAAAGAAATAATAGGTAGTAATAGAAATCGACAAATAACAAAGTACAAGACTAACACTAATACTACTGTCATGGACAAGAAAAACGCACGACTACTTACTAATCTTCTACTCTAATTCTCGACCTTCACACCCTCTTATCAAGAGTCATGTACTTGGTAAGCTAAAGCAGCGTCATATCATGCCTAATCACCTCTCCACAATGCTTCTTTGGCCTACCTCTACCTCTCACCATACCCACCAAGGCCAACATTTCATACCTCTTTACTGGGGCATCAAGATCTCTTACGCCTGAACCATCCAAGCCTCGCTTTCCGCATCTAGTAGTCCTCTACGGGGGCCATACCCATCTTGTCCCAAATATTTTCATTCATAACCTTATCTATTCCGGTATGCCCGCACATCTATCTCAATATCCTTATTTTTGCCACTTTCATATTCTGGACATGGGAGTTCTTGACTGGGCAACACTCTGTCACATACAACATAGTTGGTCTAACCAGCATTATGTATAACTTACCTTTAAGCTTTGGTGGCATATTCTTATCATACAGAATACCGGATGCAAATCTACATTACTGACTCAAGGTACTTGAAACTTCCTCTCTTAGAGATGACTTGTGTATCAAGCCTCACGTTCATATCTACTTCATCAGTCACGTCATTGAACTTGTACTCTAAGTATTCTATCTTGGTTTGCTTAATTTGAAATATTTAGACTCTAGGGTCTATCTCAAAACCTCCAATCTCGCGTTGACACCGCTTCGTGTCTCATTGACGAGCGCAAAACACAATATGAAATTGATGCTCGCTAGCCAAAGATAGTATAGTTTAATTATCGTCTCCATAGGGATTGGATTTAAACAATGCTCAAGTAATTTCTAGCTTAATGTTATTCAAGATGATTAACACTTTGGTTGGGATGATTAATAACTAAAACTAACTATGAAACTAAAATAATTAACAATTGATCAAAGAAAGACAAGAGTTGAGCAACACCGAAATATTAATGGGAGAATAAGGGTCATGACAGGATATGTGCAAGATAGCTATTTGGGATCTAACTCTAGTTCAATTCATTCTAAAGTTTTAATGATTCTCACGAATTCACACGATGATTAGTTCAAACGTGTAGTCAAGACTCCTCTCTGGATTAAATCTTAAATCTATAAGGTGAACTAATATAAGCACTGTAAACATATGCAAGCATGCGTTAATGGATTAGTTTGCAGGAAAACGTTTCTTGAATATTCTCCTAACTTGATTTAATCAACAATTCGACAAGCTCTTTCGATTACTTAAAAAAACCACTGAATTAAACCAAACAAAATAATGCAAAGATAATCACCAAAATATTTCTCTTTCGATTAAATAAACTGATGAATAAAGTTGCAATCAATTCAAAACTCCATAAACGAATTCAAGCAAAGAACTAGAGTTGAAATTCATAAATATCAATCAAAACACCATATCCGTCAAACCCTAAGGTAAACTACTCCATACTCATGAAAAAATGCATCACAAATAAAGTTGAATAATAAGAAAACATGAATTCAATCCAAACTCGGGTGTTGAGTTGAGAAAAGAATGATGAATCCTTGTGCTTTGAGTCTCCAATGCTCTTCCAATCTTCCGTAGGTCAAAAGTCCTCTAAATAACGTGTTTCTAGTATATTTATATCAAGCCGGAATGTGCTTGGACCAAGCTACCCTCCTTGAGCCGAAGTAGGAAAACTTATAAACTTTTTACACTTCATGTGTCGCACAGTGCTACGCACCCTGCGTCACATTAGTATAATTTGCTCGGTTGTAAACTCTCTGAACTTAGCTTTTCTGACAAATTTTTGTACTAATGCATCGCACTATGCCACGCACTCTGCATCACATTGGTGTATTTTTCTGTCAGACCCAAAAACTCCAAGTCTCTGAACTTCTCAAACTTCTAACGAACTTTTGTACTAATGCGACGTTTAACGCCACGCCTTATGCGACGCACTAGTACATTTTTCTCCAACCCATCTTCGTAACCTAAAATCATCTCCTACAAAGCATAAAATACATAATAACTATAAATCACTATCATTTAAGCTCAAACACGCTCAAAGTGCAGTAATTAGAGTACAAAATATGGCTAAAATACGTGTTCCTAGCAGACCATCACTCCTCAATTAATATAATGTTATATGCAAATAACATGTACCATATCACCCCTCCTTGAATGTGATGCGCATCCATTGCCAAGGCAAATAAAAATGGGTTAAGGGTTGATCCCTGGTATAACCCCATCACAACTGGAAAATATTCTGAGTCTCCCCCTCCCATTGTCTTCACCCGAGTCTTAGCTCTATCATACATGTCCTTAATCACCCTAGTGTAAGCTATATGAACACCTCCAACCTCCAAATATCTCCACATGACTTCTCTTGGAACTTTGTCGTATGCTTTTTCTAGGTTAATGAATACATATGCAATCCTATCTTCCTCTCCCTATACTGCTCCACCAATCTCCTTACATAGTTGAACGACCCGACATAAATTCAAACTGGTTCTTGAAAATAGACACACTCATTATTACTCTCACTTTCACCCCTTCTTCCAAACTTTCATAGTATGCTTTAGCAGCTTGATATCTCTATAGTTATAATTTTGAATATTCCCCTTCTTCTTGAACAACAAGATCATCATAATTCACCTTCATTCTTTGAGCATTTTCTTCGTCCAAAAAATAACATTACACAACCTAGTGAGTTATTACTCAAAGCCGACCCTACCCACGATCTTCTAAAATTTCATCGAAATTTCGTCTGGTCCGGTCGCTCTTTCCCTGCTCATATTATGCATAGCGTCCTCAATCTCCGCAACTTTTATATACCTACAATGCCCAAAATCTCGACGACTCTCGGAGTAGTCCAAATCACCCAGTACAATATTCTTGTCCCCCTCTTTGTTCAAAAGGTTATGGATGTATGTCTGCTATGAAAATGTTGCACAAACCGATAAGTGAATTTGCAGGTTATAGAATTTTCTTCAAGAACAATTAATGGGTAGGGCAATAAATAAAGGGTAAAATGTCAGATTTTTTCTTATATTATCCGAATTTGAGCAATTTTGACATCTGTAAAACTTTTGGTCTAATGTTACCTTTTTCTTTTAGCAAAATATTATTATTGCTTTTGCCCCTGATAGAGTTCTAATTGAGGGTAATTTAACCCTAGTTAAAAGTTGAAGGGCAAAATTATACCTTTTTTCCTGAATATTGAACATGTGGAGTTCACTTATTTCATGCTGAGCATTGTCAATTGCAAGGACAAATACGCTACAATTTGTTAATAACATGGTATGGACGGATTAAAACTGTAACGAAGGGTAATATTGAGCAATTCTAAATAGTATATGAAAAATTCGAACCACTTTTCCTATACAAATTGGGACGTATACGATGAAATAGTGATATTAATATTGATGCTTTTGCAACAATGAGAATAATGATGATCAAAAGCATATGAATTCGATATTCTAAATCTTTTAAGTTACTAGATTCTAAATTAATAATTTTTATTTATTTACTAATTTATTAAGATATATAAACACATGATTCGACCGAACCCTTAGCTTCTACTCTTCCTTCGCCCGACATATAGGCTGAACAATGAACCCTAGTCAAACTTGCACGATTTATTATCATTTTCTATTTATTTATTTATTTTCTTATAATTTATTTACAACTTGTTTGGATTGTTGTTACATGTAGTTTCATACAATTGTATTGTATTGTTTAATGAATAGAATGTTTGGATAGATTGTATCGTTTGCCGTCTTTCATGATGTCATGCACCAACAATATGAAGCTAAATTTGCAATATTACTTAAAAAATATGATACATAGTAGAATTATTATATAAAAAAGTGAGATAAATAATAAAATATAATTATTTAATAATAGGAAAGGACAAGATGAGAGAAAAAAGCAAGATAACGACTCCACCACTTCGAATTCGTCGTTTCATAAAGTGACACTTTTCGTCAGGGGCGGTCCCACGTGTATCAAAGAGGGTTCAAATGAACTGGCTTCATCGGAAAAATATACTGTTTATACATGTAATTATCATCTAAAAAAAATAAATACATATATTATTTAATTAATGAACCCACTTGACACAACAAACCTTTGTGGTTCAATGGTCAAGTGGGTTCAAAAGCTCCTGATGGTCCATAGTTTCTAGCCTACGTTGCAGCACTCTCACTCTTATTTTTGACAATTATTGATTATGTCTGTATGTTTGGATTTTTGGAGTGATCAATAGTAGCTTTTAAGTTTAAGTTGATTGTTTTAATATGAAATTATTTATTTGCTCTAGTATTAAATTTTTCTGGTATCATAGCTCTCTTTAATTAATTGTATTAATTTAGTTTAGTTAATACTCTTTCTTTTGATTGTTTTTTATTTGTATATAACATCATTGTTTCTATAAATGATAAAAATATTTAAATTTGTTTATATATACATTTTAAATTTTAGTATACTTTTTAATATGTTAAATAGAATTTGTTAGCAATTTTTAAATTTGTTAAAGCAGAATTTGTTAAAATAAGTAGGTGATTTATTCTAAATTTAAATTTAAATAGAATTTATAATACTTTTATTAAAAAAAAAATTGCTCAACTGATAAAGCAAAAAAAAACTTAAATATGATGACTTCTTTTTGTTGTAGTGAATAAAAAAGAAGAAAATATAATTCAGCAAATCTCGCTTGTTATAATTGATGTTGTTTCTATTATTGATGTCGTATTTAATGAACCCGCTTGTACAAAATTCTGGGCCTGCCACTTCTTTTGGTCGTTACGTAACGATAAATTTAACAATACGATACAATAAAACTTATGAAACAATCAAAATAGAGTAATAATATGATACAATACAATAGGTAACAACTAGGGGTGTACAAAGGAAACCGACAAACCGCACCAAACTGATAATTCGAGTCAAACCGGAAAACTAAATCGCCTATGGTTTGGTTTGATTTGGTTTGGTGTTAGAAAAAAAGACACGACCATAATTAGTTTGGTTTGGTTTTAACTAAAAAAAGTCAAACCAAACCAACCCGACATTACATGTATACAAGTTTTAAAAATATTTTATACAGAAAAATAATTATTGTAATATAATGTATAAATATAATTTAAACTCTTTAATAGTTGTCTCTTTTAATGTATTATTTCAAGCTTAAACTAAGAACTTTTGAATGATCAAATTTGTTTTATAGCCCATAAACGTTAGTAACTCAAATAAATCCCAAAGTAAAATCAAATTAATACTAATACTAACAAAAGAAATTTAATTTTACTAGAAATGACAATAGTATTGGATATTTGGTTTTTTTAGTTTTGGATTGATTTAGATAGTGAAAATGCATAACTCACTTTTAATATTATTTAGTCATGTAATTAATACTTAGTACTTATTAGTTGTACTTATTTTAACATGACTTAGTACTTTTAGATTATGTTTATTTTTATTATGGCTTATTAATTAACAATATTTATCTTATGCGATTTGTTGAGTATTTTAGTATAATTATGACTCATCTCACATTATTTTATATTAGTTTATTGGGTAACATTTTATATAGTTTTATCCTACTATGACCTAAGAACTATTAGAGCACAAATTATAAATTTTGTGCTATGAAAATTTTGTCGGAAAAAAAAACTCGAACAACTTGAGAAAAAAACGTAACTGAAAAACCCGACTTTTGTTGGTTTGGTTTGGTTTGCAAATTTAAACTAGATGAGGTATGCCTGTGCTGAACACGGGCCCAACATTGCTAACTTAATGTTCTGTTTGTTACAAAAAAAACAAATTGATAGATAAACACGACATTCTATTATAAAGAAGCATGATGTTATTGGATAAAGAGGGGATAAGAATAAAAGTAGGAGGGTTTAGAAAATCTATTCTATGTACATCTTTCATTTTGATTCAGACAGACACCAAACACAAACAAACTGTATTCAAAGTGTTTGGATAGAAGTTTCTCATTTTTGAAACATCTATTTATTGTTCCAAACTACATAAAAAATATAAGTTGAAATTGTATTTCATACAGAATCTTAAGCGTTCACCAACATGTTGGAGGTTTGCTTGAGTTCGTGAGTCCAGTCCAGTCCAATGGATTAATGTTGAAGGAGCTTTGCTCTTTCAATTCAGCCTCCAAGTTCAAGTTTCAGATGTGCCAATAATTTCTGATAAGTAAAGAAACCATTACATTACTTATAAACCAAACTTGAAGATACAACATAGGCTCTTGTTTAGCATCGGAGATTTACTCTTTAAAATATTAGATACAGAGGAAATTAGATTAGCCGGTATAATTATTTCTAGTTAGTTCAAGTTACATTATGTTATATAGCTCCTATAACTTAAATGAAGTTAATAATCAAACAATTCCCATAAAACAAAAGATACTCTACAGTGAGACCAGAAAGCTAAGAGGAAATAATGTGAAGGAATTTGTGCCAACTCTGGTGCTAAATATAGTGCAACTTAGTAACTATTCTTTGATCAGACTATCCTAAAGCAATTAATACTTCCATCGTTAAGATTAAGGACAAAGAGATCAACAGAAAAAATTCCTACTAATAATGCCACAAATCAAGAATAAGAGATGGTATGATAGATAAATAGTCTTGTCTTCCTCAAAATTGTCAAGTATAATATCTAAATAATAGATGCATTCACCAATTCATGCTTATCAAGATAGATCCAGATACACAAAATAGTGAAAAGTTCATTAATCCAAGAGTTTTCTGTTGAAAATACCAATTTTTTGAAGCTCACACAGTCATGCTTAATTCATCATTGAACAGGTTTAGATAGCACCTTAAGTTATATATGACTAATTAACCAATCATAAAAATAAAAGAATAGAACATGTTAACATATTAAAACCAGTGTGATTTTTTCTTTAGCTCCCTTCCGAAGGGATATTTTATAAATACACTTTGTATTGCCTTAAAATTTGTTGTTATGTCAGAAAGCTACCAGAATATAAAAAGGGAAATGGCTCCTAAGAAACTGTCACTTATAGTCGAACATATTTTAATTTAGTTATAAAATAGAACCCTTGGCTAGAGTTGGTATATTTTCATAATAAGAAAGAAAATATCTGAAGTTCCTCACAAGTCAAAAAGTTTAACACCATCTTGAGCTCCAATTTTATAGTATTAACACACAATCAAAACATATCACTTACAATTTTAATTACACAACCTGCTTTATATTGCTAAAAGACAGACAATCAAAAGTTTCATTCATTAGTGGAATACTCATTGCTAAGAGAGAATCATATTAAAAAGGGAAATAGCAAAAAAAATCTAACCTTACATCTCATATCTTGAACATAGTCACTGAAGTCCATGTTTCAAGGATCCATAAGGGTGAAAATCTAAAGATGTGCAGCCCTCGTATTATGAAGCATCTGCAACCTGCATTAGAAGTTTAAACTTGATGACTCCATAAATGTGAAAACTATTCGTAACTCCATAACATCGCAAAAAAAAAGTATGGAGGGCTTGTCTTTTATATCATAATACCTTTTGATAGTGTTGGATAAAATTAATTAAAGATTTATGCAAATACAAGGATGCCTCTTTATTTAACAATGTAGCTACCTTTTCGATTTAAACCTATCAATATCTTACAGTTGGCTAAGAAGGATTGGCCTTAAGTTTGATTGATTTCATATGAGAAATCATCTATATTTCAACTCTCCGTCTCAAACAAATAACTTAATCGCTTGTATTTTTCGTATGTATAGGATCAAGTGGTTTGATATGTGCAGTTATTATAAATATTAGTTACATCAAAGCAGTAGTCTTTTATTTGACTTTTAAAATTTTCCTATTGCTTTTGTAAGCAGAAAATCATATATGAAAGCAACAAATTGAATATAAAGCAACTAACATTAACTAATTAGAATATCTATAAATCTGTTTCTGTAAGGCAATTTGCATTTCCACAAGGTAGGGTAATGAACTCAACACATAAACTATGTACAATAATAAATTCTGCATCAAGTATATCACAACTCTACTTCTCTTAGATCATTTAAAGTATAATAAGCTTTTCGTATAGGAGGAAAGAAATGCCAAGACTCTTATCAGTTCACAGGCAGCTTGCTCTAGTTGATCTTGCCATCTCGCTTTAATTTGTGTTTCTCCTGACTGTTTGCTCCAAGTTCCACAATACACATATGCTGATCTTGAATTAAGTATCTACCATATTATTAATCGAATGAAATTTTAATTTTCAATTTAGGCCAATGTTGCAAGATTGTTTGAAAACTTTTGTATTAGGTTTAGTCTTTTTAAGGTAAACATTGCCCTTGGTTGACATGCCTCTCTTCTCCCCAACCATAGACCCAATCCTCTGCCCCTCATCCACTTCTTTTCATTATTCATAAATTTTATGTGTACCTAGGGCTGATCACAACCACAGACTCAAGATCAACTACATAAAAGCCATATAACTGGAGGATACAAATTGAAATTACCTTTTTAGCATACATAGACGTCAGTAGTAAGTTGAGTGCCATGTAAAAAGCCCTATCTATCATAAAATTTTCTAACACAAATAAAATATAGATTAGGTAAAGATAAAGTAATCGAACTTTAGCAAAACAAAAGCTGTTTTGAGTAACATTTACCTGTAGTAAAAAGTTGGTAATTTGTAACAAATATGCCATTATTTAATGCTTGGAGACGTGAACCGTAAAGCAAAGAGGAGTAAAAGGTTATAAATTTTCAATCTTTTATGTGATGACCCGCCATGTTACCGTGCACACATAGACACCATTTGGCACATATTAATACCATGTGGAAGCTTACATATGAGAAAAACTAGTATTTGTGAAAACATTCTAGAGAAGTATGGATATTTCCTTTGGAAGATCCTAGATGCTTATGGATTTGCTAGGAAAGTCCTTGGAATCTTCTAGGCTTACAGTGAATTCTAGAGAAAGCCCTTATCTTGTAAATATTATGGACTTGTGTAACAATTAATATTTACACACTAGTCCCTAGGAGACTAGTATTTAAAGTGTGATGACCCAAAAATGTTATCTTTAAATTTATAATTAATTATATTTTCTAAAACCTCAAAAAGTGCTATTTATCATTCCACGACTTGCGTGCGCAATCCGTAAAGATTTCTGGAAAGTTTTTATGTGAAAAATGGATTAAATGTGAATTAGAGCTTTAAAACTTAATTGTGTTGACTTTGGTCAATATTTTGAGCAAACAGACTCGGATCAGTATTTTGACAGTTTCGTTGGGTCTGTATCGTGATTTGGGACTCGGGCGTATGACCAGAATCAAATTCCGAGGTCCCTAGCCCGAGATATGGAATTTTGATGAAATATTTAAAAGTTTAAGTTCAAATAGTGATCGGATATCTAATTATATGCAAACGACCCCGGAATAGAATTTTGATGATTCCAACATCTCTGTATATTGATTTTTGGGCTTAGGAGCGTGATCAGAATGTTATTTGGAAGTCCGTAGTGAAGTTAGGCTTGAAATGGCTAAAATATGAATTTAAAGTTTGGAAGTTTGACCGGGGAGTTGACATTTTGGTATCGGGGTCGGAATCCAGTTCTGAAAATCTTCATAGCTCCGTTATGTCATGTATGACTTGTGTGCAAAATTTGAGGTCAATCGAACTTGATTTGATAGGTTCCAGCATCGAATGTAGAAGTTAAATATTCTTAGTTTCATTAAGCTTGAATTGGGGTACAATTTGTGATTTTAGTGTTGTTTGATGTGATTTAGAGGTTCGACTAGGTTCGTATGATATTTTAGGATTTGTTGGTATATTTGGTTGAGGTCCTGAGGGCCTCGGATGAGTTTCAGATGGTTAACGGATCAAAAGTTGGACTTAAAAAGCTGCTGCAATTTTCCCTTCTGCTGTATATTCTGGGCTGTAATCGAACCCCAGATCGAACCCAGATATCGAGCTCAGCTGTCGAGCCCAGGGTTGACGAGGCTCAGGCTCGAGCTTGAGATCAAAGCCACGATTGAAGGTCCAGCTCGAGGATATGATCGAAGGTAAGGCTCGAGGGCTAGGATCGAAGGCCCATGCTCGATGCCCTGATCGAAGGCCCAACCTCGATGTCCTGATCGAAGGCAGGCCATGACCGAGGTCCAGGCTCGAGCCTATGATCGAGGCCCTGTTCGAGGCCCTGTTCGAGGCCCAGTTTTCGAAGTGCTGGGCAGTTTTATAAAAAGAAGGGCATTCGTCCCATTCGCTATTTTTAATAAATTGGAGCTGGAGCAGAGGCGATTTTGCCAGATTGTCAAGGAAAGACAATTGGGGTAAGTGATTCCAACTCGGATTTGGTCTATATACATAAATATATCATTGTTTTCACCATTTAATTGGTGTTTTGAGATTGAAATTTGAAATTTTTTAGAAATCTCATAGAATGAAATTTTGGTATCGATTCGGAGTCGGATTTGAGTGAAATTGGTATGGTTGGACTCGTAATTGAATGGGTTATCGGATTTCATAACTTTCGCCGGATTCTGAGATGTAGGCCCCACGGTCGAATATTTAATTAATTTCGGAATTTGTATTAAAATTGTAGTATTTTCTTATAGAGTTGATTCCTATAATTTTTAGTGATTATATCGAATTATTTTGGCTAGATTCGAGCCGGGCAGGGTTGGATAATCGTGGAAAAGGCCTTCTAGTGGGTTAAATTGGAGCAAGACGAGGTAAGTCTCTTGTCTAATCTTGTGAGAAAAACATTACCTCATAGGTGATTAAAAATTAAATAATTATTGCTAATTGTGGGGGCTACATACGCAGGAGGTGACGAGAGTCCGTGCGTAGCTACTATTAATGCTATAGTCTGGGTAGATTAGGACTCAAAGCATGCATTACTTGTGTAAATTGTATTCTTTGATTAACTAATATTAATTGATATTTATGAATATATTGTAAATTGTTAGATAAAGATATTAAAGGATGAAAACCTCATATGCTCGATTTTCTTCTTAAATTATTAATTGTTAAAAAAAATTATTCTTTCTCCCGAATTAATCTCATAATAAATATACTCTCCTTCTGGAGGTACATAAGAAAAATGTCCTCCTTGCTTGTGGATTGGGCCGAATGCCTCGGCATGATAGATGCACCTATGGATCACGCCGTACGTCCCTCGGCAGTGTACACGACACTATGGATCGGGCCGTACGTACTCGGCAGAAATCGTGCTTAATAATAATGATTACAAAATAATTTAATAATTTATTTCAACTTGTGAAGCTAATTGATATATTTGGAAAATCCTTGGAATTTAATGAATTATTATTCTTGATTGTTAAGGAATTAATTGTTACTCCTGTAAATGAGATTTAATTAATAAATTAGATATTATTTGAATTGAAGGAATTTGATTTTTTTCCGATGATTAAATAAATTGTTATAAATTTTGTACATCATGCTGATTTAAACATCCTAGTTTTATTTCAGTTATTATCATTGACTCACAGTGAGTGTCAAAGTCGGCCATCTCGTCTCTACCACTTCGAGATTAGGCTTGATACTTACTGAGTACACGTTGTTTACGTACTCATACTACACTTGCTGCACTTTTTGTGCAGGATCTGAGACATGTACTAGTGGAGGACCTATCATCCCGTATCCACGTCATCCCGAGGCATAGTGGTGAGTTGCCTTTCTGAGTCGTTCTGCAGCTATCAGTGTCTCTTTTTATATTTATATTCTGTCTATTTCATTTCAGACAGTATTTGGAGTTTTGTCTCATCTACTAGATGCTCATGCACTTGTGACACCAGGTCTTGGCACACACGTTGGTAGAGTTTGGGATTTTTCTTGGTTTTAAATTTTATCAATGTATGCTTAATTTGTTAGTTGGCTTGCCTAGTTGTACTATGGGGCGCCATCACGATCTACAGGTGAATTGGGTCGTGACAACATGGTATCAGAGCACTAGGTTCACGTAGGCCTCACAAGTTATGAGCAGACCTAATAGAGTCTTGCGGATCGG
>AWOL01S0005483.1:4223-24299 GCA_000715115.1 Nicotiana otophora | reverse complement strand
GGTACTTCTTATGAGCGAGTTGTGGAGATAGCCCGGAGGATTGAGGGTGTACGTCAGCGGAGCCGAGAGCACATTATGAGAGATAAGCGGTTCAGGTACTCTGGAGAGTTCAGAGGTGCTCCTTCTGGGGGCAAAGGTCAGTTCGTGAGGGGGCAGTCCAGCAGACCCCCATATCCAGCACCACCACCTCCTCGAGGTGCTCCAGTGCGACCTTATCTCAGTTCTATCCCAGAGAGTTCTTACCGCCCACCAGCTATTCAGGGTCCTCCCGGTGGGTATTCAGGCCACCAGGGCCAGACACTTAGTGAGCAGCCCATCGCACCGAAGAGTTGTTATGAGTGCGGGGATCATAGTCACATGCGGAGGTTTTGCCCCATGCTTCGGGGTAGACCAGTACAGCAGGGTCAGCAACCTATGCTTACCGGACCAGTTTCTCCACCAGTAGTCCGACCACCCAGAGGTGGAGGACAGGTGGGTAGGGGCCGTCCTAGAGGTGGAGGTCATCCAGGCGGAGGCCAGCCAGTTGGATACTGAATTTTACTTCGTTTTCTTGATTACACCTGCTATAACAGATTCTGAATTTGATTAAGCTAACATTCATGAAGATAGACAATGGATACTGAATTGGCTTGTTCTCTGGCGTCATAGGTCGTTGAGGTATCAAGCAATGAGTGTGAACCTTCATATCGAGATATACTGTATGTTGAAGGGGATGGTTTGGCTTTTATGGAGTTCTCCTCGGATGATTGTTGCCAAATGGCTGAAACCTATGGAGACAATCTGGCTCCCGCACCACCTCTGACTAGGTAACCATTATCTTCTGACTAGGAAAGTTACATACTTGCATTCATTGGCATTAAGTGTTATTAAAGTATCTTTTTAGTTTTAGCTGTTGGGAATTCTGTAGAGGTACCACCTCATGCTGATTAAAATGGATCTTCAAAATCTGTAAGTCGTTAACTACTAGTACTATACCAGTATTTCACTGATGCAACTCCAGATGACACAATTAACAGGCATATTTTCTCCAGAACTAAGGCGGTCAACATTGGCAGTTGAGATGGCCTGGGAAATAGCTGCAGAACATGAGGTGCTCCTTTTCGTTTCCAGTGCGGACTCACAATAGTAACCAGTCACCCGCTATGAAGCTTTAAGACCTCTATACTTCTCTCACATGTAGAAAGTTATTTGTGTGGCAAGCTGGGCAAGAGATCGAGTGACAGTTGATGAGGCATTCAAGTATACAAAAGGATCATACTTATATCATCCTTTTGTATTATATGCTGAAAATTTGAAGTTTATGGGTTCTAAACTTGTTGTCGAACACATAACTCGTTATAATTATTGGGTTTATAATTGAATATTTACACATATTTAATGGACCTAAAAAAATATAGGGTCTAAGCAAAGGCTATGGGTTCGTCTGAACTCGTAAGTTATACTCTTCTTCCGCCCCTGCCTTGTGCTGTTATATTCCTTGGCTGTAATTTTCCTATTTAAAGACTAAAAAATGTGTTCTCAAGATGAGCATGCATGTCAACAAGAGAATTAAAGCATTAGGCTACTGGAAAGAGGGGAAACCAAAAGGCTCAAATCGATTATCCACTGCAACAATAGATGACTAATAATTCAAAACCCTAAATCCAATCTAGTCCGTTTAATAATCCTCCTGCCAAGATCTCCCATCAATGATCTTAGATCCCAGATGGGAGTTTTGGCATGAGGGTTTTTAGCGGCTTGATCTATTTTTTTTTTTGGGTATATTTTATGTTATTTCTTGTTTTTCATCTTTATATTTTGTGTTTATTGTCGATTACTGTTTTATTTTTTATTTTTTTATTTTATTACTGTCTGATATTCTGTTTAAATCGATTAATTAAACAAACTTAATTAATATAAAGTAAAAACAGTGTTAGATTCCTTTATGTTTCTTTTTTTGCTTTCTATTTTTTATTTTATTTTATCTTTATTAGTTCTGAGTTTATTTTTAGTATTACTGCTTTGTTGTTTATTTTGTTAAATCAATTGCCGTTATGTTTTTTAATTTATTTTTACTGTTGTTTGGTTTGGTTAAGAACTGGGCCTCATTGAAGTGGCTCGTTCTACTTGGCTCATAAATTGGGCCTGTCTGAATAGACATGCACATAACTTTGTAAAAAGCTTAAGAGTCCAAAGTCCTTAGGCCCAGAGTTACCTGATTCAGGCCCAGAACCAATCTGGTTCTGAGGAAATTCCAAGACCCTTAAGGGTCAGTTTTGAAATCCCAATTCTGAAAATTATTCAGAAAATACTAGAAACTTCTAGAACATGGACAACTGTCCCAATGCTGAGTAGGAAAATAGGGATAAGATCCAAAAATATCCAGAAATTGGACACTTGTCCATTTTCTGAGATAAGGAAGGTACTAGAAATTGGACAGCTATCCATTTCTGTTAAGAAAGATGCCATTTCCCTAATTTATGGGAATTCTGACAGATTCTTTTGTACCCTAATTCTCATCCCTTTTCACTCCTTTACTATATAAATACACTCCTCCCTTTTCATTGTAAGGGCGGACAAATTATAGACATATGAAGACACACAATATACACACTGAAATAGCTACACACCTACACACACAGAAATCTCTGCACTACCTTAAGGTTTTCTCTTCATTTCCAAAAGAAAACTTCCTGAAAATCAATCTTGATTTTTCAGAGACAAAAATATACAATCCTTTCCTGTTTTCTTTTAAAAATCCTGTTGTTCTTCCTACTTTACTGGGTTTCATTGCTGCTGCTTTACTTCAAGCTTTCAAAGTCTTATTTTCTTACTTATTTGTTTTTGTTGCTATCAAGGTGCTTCCTTAAACAATGTAAATGTTTAAATCTTGCTGTATCATGACTATGATTCTACTGGTTATCAAAAATCTGTATTCTATTTGAATATTGCATAAAGTTGTTTGGTTGATAGTGGTTAGTTATTTATACTGCTTGAGTGATTTAAGTCATGGTAGCTTTTATGTTAAAATGTTCTTAAAACTGTAAAAAACTTGTTTAAAGCTTTATATATATTCACAAAATCTGTATGTGCGTGTGTAATAGTAGAAGAAAAAATAACACACACATTTCTTAGAAAATTTATTAAAGTAGTAATAGATAGATTTGTTATTACTAATGTAATAATTTAGCTTTTATATTATATTATCCTGTACAATGTGCTGGTTTAATTAGTAGTTTTACCATTTCATTTAAAACAATCAAATGTAGTAAATCTGATTCCATTAGTTCTAAGTCATGCAAAAACTAGGTTTTGCAAGCAAACTTAATAGCAATCAGGGTACATTTTCAGGCCCAAATCAATTGAGTCTACGAGATTGTACTCTGAAATTTTGACTAATAAATTAAATTGATAATTCAAGTAAAGGCAGTGATGTTTTGTTGTTTTAAATACACAATGAGTCTTAAACTTAGCACTTTAACATAAGTTACTAAGAGGCTTAGGCAATCAGTAGGGAATTATCCAAAAATTAACTAAAATTTTGATTTATTTTGTTCGTATCCCAAGACCCCTGTTAACTTTTTTTTAAAAGATAAACAAAATATAGGTAAAATCTGATAATTGCTAGTACAAATTTTAATTTCAAAATCATTCACACAAATATGCACTGGGCCAGAGTCACTTGGATTCATTATCATCAGGCCCAAATTATGTTTTGAGTAATTTGTCCAAAATGGATATTGGGCCACAGTCATCCGGACTAATTATTAAGCCAAAACCTTCTTGCATTAAATGTGCTTAATTGATTGAATGCTTAATAACATTGTATTGGGCCAGAATCATTTGGACTCCATGATCACTAGGACCAAATCATTTGGATTGAATTCATTTAGCTGCCTTAAAATATGCATTGGGCCAGAGTCAATTAGACTCAAGCAGGCCCAAATTCTTTTGAACTGAATTCATTAGCTAGGCCCAATAACGAATAATATATGTCTTGGGCTACAGTTCATTTGGACTCAGTCCTTATCAGGCCTCAAACTTTAAATCTGGGCCTGCTTCACAGATAATACATAGGCTGCCCCCATCTAATACAAACAAATATATCACCTAGTATTGAACCTTTATACTTAGCCATATGACATTGAGTATTTAGTTTAGAGACATAAGCATAACTTAAGGTATTTATAATTAATTTAATTATTACAATTATGTTCACGCACGCGTGACGTAGTTGTGATGCCAAAAACAAACCAATGTACATGTTCACGTGACCATGGTCAAACAATCTTAATAAATAAAACGCCTTAATTAAACACTCGTAGAAATGCTTTAGGTGCGGATTTTAAACTACTATCGTGATTGCGTACATGTCTGCGTGACGTGATCCCGTTATCCTAAATTAAATCGAGGTATGCGTTCGCGCAACTTCGACCAAACAATCTTAAATTAATAAAGCGTGATTAATTGTGTACACGTACGCGTGACATGATTTTAGCGCCCCAAATAAAACGGATTCACCCACATGTGATCAGTTTCGAAGATAAATTCATAATTCAATAATTAAAAGCGGTAAAAGGTAAAAATGTACATAGGTTCTAAAATGAGTAATTAAACAATTTAATTAAGCCAGGTATGATTAAAGCGACTGTGCGAAAACCATGGAACCCGTGAATGCCTAACACCTTCTCCCGGGTTAACAGAATTTTTTACCCGGTCTTCTGTGTTCGCAGACCATAAATAAGAGTCAATTTTCTCGATTTGGTATTTTAAAATAAACCGATGACTTGAGACACCATAAAATTAATATTAAGTGGAGACTCTGAATCAAATAAATAATCCAATTTCGAATAATGTCACTTTAATTGGAAAAACTCCCCTATCCCCCCTTGAAAAAAAGAAGGTGTGACAGCTCTGGCGACTCTGCTGAGGAACGAACCCGGAATCTCTGGTTCATGGTTCAAGAATTCGAGCTTGTTAATATGATTTTTACTTGGCTTTATTGATTGTTGATATTACTGTATTTTGTGGGCCTAATGTGCTAATTGTCGCTCATTTACCGCTTTAATACTATTTAAACTGTATTAAATTATCTTTTTACGCCTCTATTCTGAGTCTTCTAAAAATTATGGTGCACACGTACGCGTGATCCACTTTTTTGTTAGAGGTCATACCAAATAGAATGAGGATGGATCAGTCGCTAGGCCGGGTAGACTTTCGTGCTCCCGGTACGTCGGTCCCACCTCGGCTCAAGCTGTCCACTTGGGTAAAGCCATGTCTAGAATACACCCCCAGGTTTAAACCTAGAATAACATAGCCTCACGCCAGATCCCTAGTAGGTACGTTTGTTTGCATCACGTGCATTTGATTTAGGGGGCTCAACATAGGGGTTGGATCTGTTTAGGACAGGTGTACCTGAAATAAAAGACCATCCTGATGCATTTTACGTGCTATGTGCGCATTTATTTGTTTCGACTCATTTGTTTCCAGACTCTATACCACCGCACACGTATCAATATCACAATATATCACACTCTGCACCTCAAGTGCTCAAATATTTCAATTTGCCAAAATAAACAATATCAATAATATTTTGTGCGCATTTATTTGTTTCGACTCGTTTGTTGACCGGTTAAGAAAATAAAAACAACAGAAAAAGCAAGAGTGAGGTAGGATAGAAAATTCACCCGGTTCTGAAAATTCCGGTATCTGAAAATGCCTCGAAACTCTGTCAAAATTTTTGAAAAAGAGAGAAAAAGAAAATGCATTTCAAAAATGAAAGTGAGTCAATATCATGTTTTTTCAATGATGTCAAAACTGACCAAACTATGCGGGTCTGATTCTCACCGGATATGAGATACGTAGGCAATTCTGATTCTCACCGGATATGAGATACGTAGGCAAACCTCGTCGGTGCTGACCCCAATTTTTTTAACCAAATAAATAAAGTATGTCCATTGATCAATAAATAAAAAAAACCGACCCAGCTTCAGTTAAGTCCTGTACCGTTTTTGCCAGAATAGCCTTAGAATACCTTTAAATTATCGAAGGGCTATTCTCTCCAAGAACGGACATGTCTGTCAATAAGGCATCACTGTTCCCATAAAATGACTTACCCCGGCCTCAAAACATTATTTTAAAGTAGGAAGGGGTATTATTGCAAAAATGATCATTTTGGCCAACGCTGCACAAATAGCCACATTCAGGCGATTTCCTTTTGAAAAATTGAAAACTAGTTTTTGCAAAAGAGTACGCTGGTCTATCTTTCAAACTAGAGTCAACCCTAACCCTAACCATTCACAAGTACAAAATGAACACTGTTCAGAACCCGCGGTTAAATGTTGTAGAGTAGGCTCCACTACAGCTTCAAATGTGATGGTATGACTTGGATAAAGATGGTCAAGACTGGGTAGTAGAACATTTGGGCGCTCTCATGGATATTATGAAAGTTAATCCCCGGAATGATCTGATAAAGGCTTTAGTACCCTTATGGTATCCCGTTCACAATGTCTTCCGTTTCTCGGACTTTAAGCTCACTCCCACCCTGGAGGAAATAGCCGGATATACTGGTTTCGGCCTGGACTTGAGAAAACAACAACTTATATTCCCAAGGCCTCCCTCTGTGCGCCGGTTCTTTGATATCTTGAACATCAGTGCGCCGGTTCTTTGATATCTTGAACATCAGTAAACAAATAAGGAATAACAATGTAAATGATGGATGTTGTTCTTTCTACTTCCTGTACTCCAGGTATGGACATCCAAATGGGTTTGAAACGCATGAAAAAGGTTAAACAACAAGCAAAGCAAAGATACTTGAAAAATTCATCGTCGCTTTGCTTTCATAGTGGCATTCCTGGGCATCATGGTCTTCCCAAATGAAAAATTAACAATTGATATCCGTATGGCTAGAATTTCACAAGTCCTAACTACCAAAGAAGATCACACACTTGCTCCACTTATATTTTCGGATATCTGTCGAGCATTAACACGGTGTAAGGCTGGGGCGACATTCTTTGAAGGTTGCAATATCCTTCTACAAATGTGGTTAATTGAACATCTTTGCCATCATCCGAAATTTATAAGCTACGGCCCAAGCAAGAGCAACTTCATTGAGAGTTATGAGGAGAGGGTAAAAGATTACAATTCTCCAGAAGGGGTTGAATCTTGGATCGCCCACTTGAGAACTTTAAAGGCGAATCAGATTGAGTTGACTTTAGGATGGCTCCCAGTGAGGGAAGTCATATACATGACAACCACAAAAACTATTTGCTATTGATGGGCTTGAGAAGTGTCCAACCATATGCATCCCAAAGGGTTATAAGGCAATTGGGAAGGTATCAAGTAGTGCATGAGGATGAAGACTTGAGTGTCCAAGTTATTGAGCTATATCCCAAAGCCCCACTTCCCGAAGCTTTAATTCAACAAATCTGGAATGGGTGCCGATACTTAAAAGAGGGCACCCAAGTACCTGATCTTGCCAAAGGCGAAGTAGATCTGGGCTATACCGCATGGTTCGAAAAAAGGAATTGCATTGATGAGGAAACGGAGCCCGATCCAGAAAGGCCCGCCAAGAGGCCTCATGTTCAAGTTTTTGGTGACAAAATCCAAGAACGATTGGCCTGGGAGAAAAAGAAAAGAAATATCAAGCCACTATCCATGCCTTGGAGGAAAAATTGAGAAACCTCGCATTTGACAATGATTTACAGGCGCAGGTAGCTAAAGGTGAAAAGAAAAAGTTAACCCGAGAGAAGGAGGCGCTCCGAGCCCAACTCTGGAATATGAGGATAGCCTCTGAAACGCCTGTAAGAAGCGAGAGAGATGAAAAGATGATCAACAACTTAAGAATGAAGGTCCATGCCTATGCAACTGACTTGATAAAAACCGAAAAGGATTTGCTAGATGCTCAAACAAAACTAGCTAAGGGTGCAGAAGAACAAGCCCACCATTTGAGACAAAAATATGGCAAAGAAATAACAATTCTAAAGGAAAAGCTGTTTGCCCTTGGGAATGAGATGGTCCAGTAAACCAAAGATTTCAAAATAGAAAAAGATCAATGCTACGCACTAATTTGCCAACTAGAAGAAAGTGTGCAACATCTACAGGACCAAAACAATACTAGTGCACAATTGTTGGAGGCCCGGGCACAGCAAATTGGGCGTCTTCTTCAAGATAAAGGAGTTATCAGAACCAGGATTAAGGAGATAACTGACTATGCCGTGATGAAATATCACGAGTGTGAAGACATGACTAGATCTATGTTTTTCGCTTCTATAATGACCTTCGTCCACCAGGTAATGGATGACTTAGACCGTCTTCAAGAAGATATTGCGTGAAGGCCCGCGCAAAGACCAGTTAATACCCCACAGGATCCAAGAAGACCAGTAGAGGCTCTTGTGTACTTTTGACTTTCCAGTTTTCGAGTATGCACTTTACTGCTTTCTAGAGTTTTGTTCAAAATTGTTTTGTCGTTTATTTTGAGTCTGTATTGTTTTCCTTTATAGTTGTCAGTACTTTAATTCCCTGTAATGAAAAACCCAAAAAAAGAAGAAGGAGATATCTTCGTTAATAAAATGAAAAAATGTGCTTTGTTACTTCATACCCATCCCCTAAACTACGTAATGATCTGATTCATGCGGCGTCATGATACGTAGGCAATCCACGTAGGATTCGATCATAACCCTAAAGAAAGTAATTAAGAAAATAAAAGAGAGAGACAATAAAGCCGAGATGAAACACACAGTCATTGCAAAACATTTAGGAAAACGTTTAACTGTTTAGGTGCATTGCATCCCCCAATATGCGATTCCCTATGTGTTAAATGTCTCAAACTAACCGGTTTGTTGTGTGTGCTCTAAAAGAACATGTTCTATTTTTAGGTGGTTGGTTTTGTGGTGGTAATCTGGCTTCACACCCTTATTTTACGAGATCTAAAGGAAGTATCGCCATGATCTCAGAAAGTCATCTACCCATCATTGAGCCCGAGGATAGCCCGGTATCGGCTATCCTGCAGTCAGAGTCAGCAACTGCTGAGGAAAATAGAAGGCTATGATGTCATATGCTAGAAATGTGGGACGCCTGGTCCAACGGCAGGGAACCACCCAGTACTATCTCTGGATTCCCTGAATTGCTCCCCAGGACATGAGGAACCACCAATGTCCCTATCCCAGTGACCAATCCATTCATCCCGTTTGGGTACCCCACCATGTTAACCAACTTCGCTGGTATGCCTTCTGAGGTTCGCCCCTAGTCACCATCTTCAGGAATATCATCTACAGTGTTCACAACACCACCAGCCTCTAGCATGGTACAACTAACACTGCCTCGACAAACCTTCGAACCATCAACTTTTACTTTCCAAGCTCCCCAATTCCAATTGGACACCGCTCGGGTTATCCCAAATTTCTATCCTTAGCACCCACAATTTAAGTCTCCTGTAGAATATGAGAAAGCCGCAAGGAATCCAGAACAAGAGGAGATAGCACGAAAAATGAAAAGCATCGAGCAAAGCCTCAAGAACATGCAGGGCCTGATTGGCCAGAAGAACATTTCATATGCGGATCTGTGCATGTTCCCTCACATGCATTTACCCATCAGCTTCAAAACACCAAAGTTCGAAAGATATGACAGGCTTGGAGACCCGATTGCTCACTTAAAGCGATATTGTAACCAACTGAGGGGTGCTGGTGGAAAAGATGAGCTGTTAATGGCCTATTTCGGAGAAAGCCTCACCGGAATTGCTTCTGAGTGGTATATGGACCAAGACATATCCCATTGGCATATATGGGATGACCTAGCCCAGAATTTTGTAAGGCAATTCCAATACAATGTTGATATAGCCCCGGATAGAAATTCTTTGACCAACCTAAAAAAGAAAGCCTCAGAAAGCTTCCGAGAATACGCTATCAAATGGAGTGAACAAGCTGCCAGGGTAAAACCCCCGATGGATGAGACCGAGATGGTCAGTGTCTTCTTACAGGCCGAAGAGGCCGATTATTTCCAAAACATGATGTCTTCCATGGACAAATCGTTCGCGGAGGCCATTAAGATTGGAGAAATGGTAGAAAACGACCTAAAACCAGGCAGCATCTTAAGTCAATCACCTCTAAGAGCCACTTCCCAAGCCATTCAGAGCGGCTCGAGAGGTTTAGCAAGCTGGAAGAAAAAAGAAGAGGGAGCCATGATGGATTCAAGCTTAAGAAACTCTCGGTGACACTAGGATTATTCTGGTCCACCTTCTAGAGGCCCGCAGCATTATTATCCCCACCAGGATGCAGCCTATACTATGGACCCTCATCCTTATGCAATAATGAAAGCTCAACCGTACACCCGACCACAACAACATTACAATCAGAACAGAGCTCCATCTCCAAGAAACAACCCTCCTCACCAAGTCCCATATAATCCCCGTCCACCACAGAATAATTACCAATATAAAACCCGTCCCTGTGAACCACCCAGAAAAGCTGACTTCACACCCATTGGCGAGTCGTACTCCAGCCTCTTCCCACAATTACTCCAGACAAGGTGAGTTGCTCTGATGGTAAGCACCCTCCACTTCCAATCAAGAGGTTGTGAGTTCGAGTCACCCCAAGAGCAAGGTGGGGAGTTCTTGGAGGGAAGGATGCCGAGGGTCATTTGGAAACAGCCTCTCTANGCACCCTCCACTTCCAACCAAGAGGTTGTGAGTTCGAGTCACCCCAAGAGCAAGGTGGGGAGTTCTTGGAGGGAAGGATGCCGAGGGTCATTTGGAAACAGCCTCTCTACCCCAGGGTAGGGGTAAGGTCTGCGTACACACTACCCTCCCCAGACCCCACTAGTGGGATTATACTGGGTTGTTGTTGTTGTTGTTGTTGGGCCTGTTGTAGCTTGTACCTCTGAATAGACAGAACCCAGAATCTCTATCCTACAAGTCAGGTACCAGATACGCTTATCACTCCGGGGTGGAAGGGCATGACACTGAATATTGTTGGACCCTTAAGAGAGCAGTCGAGAACCTGATCGAATAGAAGAGGGTAGTGCTAAGGGATGAGGAAGTCCCCAATGTAACCAACAACCCGTTACCAGCCCATAATAATGGACCGGTCATCGGGATGATCTGTGAAGACAAAGAATTCGACCCCGCATTAAAAGTGATTATTGCCATTGCTAATCCAGAGAAGAAACCTAAAGCAGTGGAAAAACATGCCAGGGATGAGAAAAAGATGAATTCCACTCCCCAAAATGAATAAAAGGATGGGGAAGAAAATACAGGGGCAACCCCTTCCTAAGAGGCCATTATCTACGTCCCAAGAGCCCCAGAAAGGGACAGCTCATGTTAAACCCTCCCAAGAGATTGGAGCAGAGGAAAATCATGCCAAATCTGCCAAAACTGTATGTACCAAAAGGGACTTACGTGGCACGGAGGCCAGTCATTCCACCTAGGCTGGATGAGCCTTTGATCATTACCCGCATGCCACAAAATCCCATAAAAGACACTACTGTCATCCCTTGGAACTATAATTAGACAATTGTCACATATAAATGGAAGGAATTTAAGGGGGCAGTGAATGAAACAAACCAATCTGGAAAGTATCACAACCTAGAAGAATTGAACAAAACCAAGCAGAAGCATTTCCCCCTCAAAAAGCCTGTAACTGCTGAAGAAATGGAGGAATTCTTCCGGAAGATAAAAACCTCAGAGTATGCTGTAATTGATGAACTGAGAAAGGACCCCTCCCAAGTTTCACTCTTGTCTCTACTAATGAGCTCAAACGAACACCTAAAGGTTCTTTTAAAAACATTAAATGAGACGTATGTTCCAATTGAGACCACGGTTGAACAGTTAGAAAGAATGGCAGAGCGATTTTTTGAGGTCAACCGAATCTCCTTAGGCCGAAACGACTTGCCTCCCGAAGGAGCCGCCCACAACAAGGCCCTTCACTTGACTGTCAAATGTGATGGATACTATGAGCGTCATGTTGGACGGTGGGTCCAGAGTCGATATTTTCCCTCTATGTACATTGCAGAGGATGGAAATTGGGATTGAAAGGATCAGGCCAAATAATGTTTGCGTGCGTGCTTTCAACAGTGTCAAAATTGATACGATAGGGGAAATTTATTTGATCCTAACAATTGGCCCCGTAGATTTTGAAGTAACATTCCAAGTTCTGGACAAGGACATTTCCTATAACTTTCTCTTAGGAAGACCATGGATCTATGTCGTAGGAGCTGTGCCCTCTACTCTCCATCAAATTATCAAATTCGAACATCAAAACCAAGAAATAGTTGTCTACGGAGAAGATGAACAGTCAATATACAAGGACCCTTCAGTCCCCTATCGGGAGGCCAGAGAGGGAAGTGAACACATCGTTTACCAAGCCTTTGAAATCGTAGTTGCCGACCAGTGCAAAGAAGGAACCCCATGTCCTCAACCCTGTTTATCAAGTGCATCAATCATGATCGCCAGTGAGATGATCAAACATGAGTACAAGCCCGGGAAAGGGCTCGAGGTATCCTTACAGGGCGTCGCAGAACCCGTTACCTTGGATGCCAATAAGAAATTCTTTGGCATAGGTTTCTAAGCTACTAGTGCCGATGAAAAATGGGCCGATGAACGTAAGAAAAATGGATGGGTCCTGCCTCATCCAGTCCCGCATCTCGCCAAGTCATTTGTTAAGCCAAGTTATATAGAAAAAAGAAGAAGTGGCCTTCACGGCTGAAGAAATTGAGGACATCTGTGAGGCAATGAGGCAAATGATGTACGAAGTCCACATGATCCAACCGGGGGAAGGCTCAAGCACTGCTGAGGTGTAATACATGGGGACAAATGCTAAGCTTCAAAATTGGAAGGCTACTCCATTCCCTGTCAGACGGGAATCCCGGTAGTTCAGTCTTGCCATCTTTTCTGCATTCCAAGTTATTTCAGGATGTAACTCAAATGTTTTATTTTGTTGTCTTTTTAAATTCCGATGTAAACCCTCCTATCTTCAAATTCAATGAAATGAAATCAATATTTCATCATCTATAAATCTGTTCCTGTTATTCTTTCTGATTATGCTATTTTTCTTATCTTTCTTTTTTCGGTTCTAATAATGCGGACTTAAATAACATGACATGCTTGCGGACTTCAGGTCCAGATCCTAAAACGTTGTCTAACTGTGAAATAATTAATCAAGAACCAGAATATAATAAAGATGAGGCTTTTAGGAAAATAAACCGAGAATTGGAACAATTTGAGAATAAGCCTAAGACAAACTTAAATGAAACCGAGCCAGTTAATTTGGGCAGCTCAGAGGAGATCAAAGAAACCATGATAAGCATTTACATTAAGGAAAAAACTAGAGATGCATTGATTCAATTTTTGTTTGAATTTAAAGACGTGTTTGCATGGTCTTACGATGATATGCCATGACTAACTGTAGATTTAGTGGTACATAAGTTTCCAACTTATCCCGGTTGTCCACCTGTCCAACAAAAGCAAAGAAAATTCAAACAGACATCAGCGATAAGATTAAAGAAGAGGTTGCCAAACAATTAAAAGCTGGTCTGATCCGAGTAGTCTGATATACCACATGGTTGGCCAATGTAGTCCCAGTACCAAAGGACGGAAAGATCCGAGTATGTGTTGACTACAGGGATTTGAACAAAGCAAGCCCTAAGGACAACTTCCTGTTACCAAACATCTGCATCCTTGTCGACAATTATGCCAAACATGAGATACAGTCTTTTGTGGATTGTTATGCTGGGTATCACCAAGTCCTGATGGATGAAGAAGACGCAGAAAAGACAACTTTCACCATACCATGGGGGACTTACTATTACAGGGTCATACCATTCGGTCTGAAGAATACCGGGGCAACTTACATGAGAGCTATGACCGCCATCTTCCATGACATAATGCACCAAGAAATCGAGGTATATGTTGATGATATAATAATTAAATCCAGAACACAAGAAGGCCATGTGCGAGAATTGAGAAAGTTCTTTGAGCATTTACGTAAGTATGACTTAAAATTAAACCCTACTAAATGTGCATTTGGGGTTCCATCCGGGAAGCTCTTGGGATTTATAGTCAGTCGGAGGGGTATTGAGTTAGATCCAACAAAGATAAAATCTATCCAAGATCTACCACCTCCGAAAACCAAGAAAGAGGTCATGAGTTTGCTGGGAATGTTAAATTACATCAGTAGATTCATCGCTCAGCTCACGACCGCATGTGAGCCCATATTTAAGTTGCTAAAGAAAGATGCGGCGATTAAATGGACGGATGAGTGTCAGGAAGCTTTTGACTAAATCAAAGAATATTTGTCAAATTCGCCAGTGTTGGTTTCGCTTGTGCCTAGAAGGAATTTGTTCTTATAGTTGACGGTCCTGGAGAATTCTTTTGGCTGCGTCCTCGGGCAACATGATGTGACCGGGAAGAACGAGCAAGCCATATACTATTTGATCAAGAGATTTACTGGTTATGAAGCGAAGTACACTTTGCTGGAAACAACTTGTTGTGCCTTAACTTGGGTCGCTCAAAAGCTTAGACATTATTTGTTGGCTTATACCACATATCTCATAACCAGAATGGATCCTCTGAAATACATATTCCAGATACTAATGCCTACAGAAAGGTTAGCAAAATAGCAAATCCTGCTCACTGAGTTTGACATTGTCTATGTCACCCGCACGACGATGAAATCTCAAGCCTTGGCGGACTATTTAGCTGAGAACCTGGTTGATAATGAATAGCAACCCCTAAGTACATACTTTCCGGATGAGGAAGTAAACTCAGTTGAAATAATTATAGAGCACACCAATGCTTGGAAAATATTCTTTGATGGAGCGGCAAATGCAAAAGGTGTCGTGATTGGGGCAATTTTGATTTCGCCCACTAGTCAGCACTATCCAGTTACGGCCCGACATCGGTTATTCTGTACGAATAACACTGCTGAATATGAAGCTTGCATCATGGGCATGAACATGGCAATTGACATGGATGTAGAAGAATTACTAATCATAGGAGACTCTGATTTGATCTTTCGGTAAGCACAAGGCGAATGGGAAACTCGAGATATCAAGATTATCCCATATAAATAACACGTGGAAGATCTCAGAAAATGGTTCAAATCCATTCAATTAAGGTATATTCCTCGATTCCACAATGAGTTAGTTGATGCACTAGCTACCTTAGCTGTAATGCTGCCATATCCGGGAAATATCCATAATGACCCGTTGGAGATTCAAATTCGAGAAAGACATGGTTATTGCAATACAATTGATAAAACCAGATGTTCAACCATGGTATCATGATATCAAAAGGTTCTTGAAAACAAAGGAATACCCCGAGCAGGACAGTGGAGATCAAAAGAGAACCATTAGAAGGCTTGCCAGCAGTTTCTTCTTAAGCGGAGAAATGTTGTATAAGAGAACTCGAGATTTGAATCTTTTAAGATGTGTGGATGCCAAAGAAGCCAAAAATATCTTGAATGAAGTTCATTCAGGAGTATGCAAGCCCCACATGAATGGATATGTCCTCGCAAAGAAAATCCTACGGGTAGGTTAATACTGGATGACCATGGAAAAAGATTGCTTCAGTTTTGTCAGGAAGTGCCATCAGTGTCAGATACACGGCGACCTGATTCATGCATCGCCTTCAGAGTTGCATCCTATGTCAGCACCTTGGCCGTTTGTTGCTTGGGGTCTGGATGTCATTGGGCCGATCGAGCCAAAAGCCTCAAATGGGCACAAATTCATCTTGGTTTCCATTGATTACTTCACAAAATGGGTCAAAGAGGTTACTTTTAAAGCCGTCACCAAGAAAGTAGTGGTGGACTTCGTACATTCCAACATTATCTGTCATTTTGGTATTCCAAAAACTATCATTACAAATAATGCTGCAAATCTGAACAGTCATTTGATGAGGGTGGTATGCGAACAGTATAAAATTACGCATCGCAATTCTACCCCTTACCGACCCAAAGCCAATGGTGTCGTTGAAGCAGCAAACAAAAACATCAAGAAGATCCTTGGGAAAATGATTCAAAGTTCTAGACAATGGCATGAGAAGCTGACTTTCGCTTTATTGGGATATCCCACAACCGTGCGCACATCGGTTGGGGCCACGCCTTACCTATTGGTTTATGGCACTGAAGCTGTAATACCTGCAGAAGTTGAAATTTCCTCTCTTCGAATCATTGTTGAAGCTGAGATCGAGGATGATGAATGGGTCAAGACTCGGCCGGAACAATTAACTATGATTGATGTAAAAGGGATGGACGTAGTTTGTCACGGGTAGTTGTACCAAGAAAGAATGGCCCGCGCCTACAACAAGAAAGTACGGCCCAGGAGATTCGAATTGAGGCAACTCGTTCTGAGACGTATTCTCCCTCATCACTAGGAAGCAAAAGGACATTTTGCTCCAAATTGGAAAGGTCCGTACATTATAAGAAAACTGTTGTCGAAAGGGGCATTGTACTTGGGAGACATTGAAGGAAATGACCCTGAAACAGTTGTCAATGAGGATGCGGTCAAAAGTGATTATGTTTAATCCCTTTCGAGGTCTTAATAATCTCCGATTAGGATGACGAAGGCTTTTATTATCGCTACCTAAACACTATCAACTTTTTGTAAACCCTTTGAGTCGGTTACTCTTCTTTAATCACCCTCCGTGGAACCAGAAAGTTCAATTATAAAAAATAAAATCAATCCAATCAATCAATCAAAACAAAAATGAAACAAAAACAAATTATTTCCTTGAACTACGTTCGACTTGATTCTGAAAGGATACGTAGGCAGCCTCACTCTGGGGTTCAGTCACACCAAAATAATGGTTTGGCGACGCTTTCGCCTGAAAGGTTCCAAGGTTGTAATTCAATTCAAATTCTTTCTACCCAAATCATGTTCAAGTCCTTCCGATCAATCGGTAGAGATGTCCAAAATTGGAGAATACAATGACTTGGATTTGATACGACCAAATGAGAGAAATTGAAAAAGAGAGAGTCTCGTTAGTGAAAACCCGCAAAGAGCACTACAAGACGATGGTGAGAAGAGAAAATGAGAGAGGTTAGCTGGTGAAAACCCGCAAAGGTCACCACTAATCGAAAAAAAGGATAATTGGTCACTGACATGGACACAATCCTGGGCAAGGTTTCTCCAATGTTGAGGTATAAGCTATGATGGATTTCTAAGAGTTGGACGGTTCGCACAGATCGGGCATCTAGTCCAAGAGGCATGTCATGTTCATTGAAGTCCGCATACACTCTAGATAAGTCCTTCTTTCTTTTTCCCGAAAGGGATACCTCTTGTCTAAATTCATTCGTTCATTCCATCATTTGTTTTAATTTCATTCCCTTCGGTCTAATTCTATTCTAAAATAAGACAAAGAAAGGATGGCAAGACTAATTTACAAGGTTCTCATTTGATACAAGCTAGTATGCAAAAGCGCCCAGCCTCGGTAGGTGCATCGAGTCGACCTCGACTGACCATGATGGCTGATGCTTTGAAGTCAAGAATTCCTGAAAGGAAAGGGATCAAAGTCAAAATGCCGCAAAGGCAAAAGAAAGTTAAAGAAGGTTAAGTCTCGCATGATTAACCGTCCTGGTAAAGTTTTGGAAAAGTCAAGATCTCCAAGGTTAGAAATGAAACCAATCCCCAGCAAGTAAGCAAGCAGTTGAGATCTTCGTCAAAAGGACGGGCCGAGATCAAGCGACCAAAATAATCAAGGCCACAAAACCAACCATCGTTTCAAACTAACAAATTATTCTTTGTTGAAGAAAACAGGAAACGGGTGCAACCCAAAAGCAACCTTGCAAAAGCAGGGGCAATCAAAAGGAAACCCGCGCAAGGACTGGAAATAGCTTTGCAATAACAACTTCGAAAGGGAAGTCTCCTCCAAAATTCTTTCCCGCATTCACTCATTCTCTAGTTGATGCCAGCATAACCTGATGACTTTTCAACATAGGGTCCCACTCCCTAGTTGATGCCGGCATAACCTGATGATTTTCCAACATAGGGTCCCACTCCCTAGTCAATGCCCGCATAACCTGATGACTTTCCAACATAGGGTCTCACTCCCTAGTTGATGCCATCATAACCTGATGACTTTCCAACATAGGGTCCCACTCCCTAGTCGATGCCAGCATTACCTAATGACTTTCCAACATAGGGTCCCACTCCCTAGTTGATGCCAGCATAACCTGATGACTTTCCAACATAGGGTCCCACTCCCAAGTTGATACCAACATAACCTGATGACTTTCCAGCATAGGGTCTCACTCCTTAGTTAATGCCAGCAGAACCTGATGACTTTCCAACATAGGGTTCCACTCCCTAGTTGATGCCAACATAACCTGATGACTTTCCAGCATAGGGTTCCACTCCCTAGTTGATGCCAGCATAACCTGATGACTTTCCAACATAGGGTCCCACTCCCTAGTTGATGTCAGCATAACCTGGTAACTTTACAACATAGGGTCCCACTCCCTAATTGATGCCAGCATAACCTGAAGACTTTTCGACATAGGGTCTTCACTCCCTAGTTGATTCCAGCATAACCTGAAGACTTTTTGACATAGCGTCTCCACTCTCTAGTTAATGCCAACATAGGGTCCCACTCCCTAGTTGATACCAACATAACCTGGTGATTTTTCCTAATATAGGGTCTCCAATACCTAGTTAATTTTACTTTTAGACATAGAGTCTCCACTCCCTAGTCTACATTTACTCCAAGTATACTATTCTCGTCTTTTTATCGCTTTAGATAATGAAGTAGTAGAATTTTGTTACAATAACTCACGACATTTTCCTAGTGAAAACTGGGGTAGAAAATTTCGTTCGTTTGTTTTGATTCCTGAGCAGGTTATACCTTAAAGTACTGGGTTCGAGACGACCAAAAGAAGACGTCTCAATCCAGAATAAAAGGAAAAAAGAAAAAGAAAAAAACCAAAGTACAGAAGCGGAGAAGATATGGACTGCTCAAGACGAGATTGAAGTCCCAAGATTTGCATGTCCCATCTTGATCCGAAAAGATGAAGAAGATTGAACCAGCACCTGCAACTAATAAGCATCAAGATCCAGATCAGAGTCCGCATAAAGAGCCAGCCAAGACTCAAGACCAAGCTTCGGAAAATTTACCGATAGGAATCTTGTAACTCGTAGCTGATAGGCTTAGTTAGTTTTCTTTATTTTTTACTTTGGTGTAATAAGGAGTTCAGCAGCAGTAACAGCAACAACAACAGTGAAATCACAGTTTTTCGGTAGTCCCAGCTACCAAAACATCCAAAACTACACTGACCTGATTCCTTTATAGACAAGGATATGTAGGCAACCTTTGAAATAAGGTTCGGTCAAATACTTTCAAAACGCTTCCCATGTAGTATCAAAACGGGCAAAATTGGTCCATGACTGCTCACTTTGTCTTTGCCCGAAAACTCTTCGTGTTTCCGAGCAAAGAGGGGCAGCTGTGAGCATGTAATTTTTACCCTACCAAAATATTCCTACAAAATAAATAAATAAATTATTCATATTTATTTATTTTTAGATTTGTTTTTAGGATTTTTGTTAATTATTTGAAATTATTTGCATTTAGTTGCATTTTCTTTCATTTTTGAAGTCATGAAAAATAACAAAAAATATTTAAACCTTCATCATCTTGCATTATTAGGTTTTTAATTTAATTTAACACCTAATTGCGTAATTTAATCATATTATTAAAAGGAAATCACAAAAATTATTTATTTTTGACATTGTTAGTTTTAATTTTAAAATTAGTAGTTTTACTTGTTGTAACTTAGGATTGATTAATTAGTTAAATAATAAGGGTAAATAGTTAATTAATTTTACAAATTAAGATAGCCTAGTACTTAATTAGGATTTTTAGTTAAGTTAATTAGATTATTTGGAATTAATTAAATTTATTAGGGGACTAATTAAATTAATTAGACTGGACCAGTGTAAAAACCAGCCCAATCCCCTAACTCGACTGAAATCCCGCCTAAACCTAAACGGTGCCGTTTCAAGCACCAATTGATCCTGGCCGTTGATCTTCAATAGATCCAACGACCCGAAACTCCCTTCCCCCTAAGTATATATATGTTCAAACCCTCTCCTACCCCCCTCATTCCCGTCTCACCC